>WYDF02065246.1:0-11625 GCA_009867245.2 Adranes taylori
ATACCTCTTACAATTCCAGCTATTCTTTCTGACATTCCGACTCCATTCATGCTCATCCATACTTTTTCTCTCACTATGTTGTCAAATGCTGCTTGTAAATCCAAAAACATCATATATAATTTCTTTCCGGTACACAACTCTTGAGTCAGCAGATAATTTCTGATTACCAAATTATCAGTTGTGCCTCTTCCCTTTATAAATCCATCTTGCGTTTTAACCAACAGCCTGCTCTTTCTGACATATCTCACAATCGTTTTATTCATTATTCTTCTAAATAACCTATATACTTTATTCATTATTGTTAACACCCAGTTCTCCCTATTTCTTTTTCCACCACTTTTACTTCTCCTTTTCATATACTCAATGCTCCATTGCATCATCACCTCCTTTTTGCTTTTCATTTCGTCCCATTTTTCACTTTTTATCTTTGCCTTAAATTCCCTTTTTCTTTATAGTCGATAGTCGTATCTGAACCTACCTTCTTTTTCCCATATCCAGTTTTTGTTGAAAGTTTAGCAAATTAATTAACATCGTAATGTTTAATTCTATGGTATGCAGTTATGCAATTACAGAGCGGACACAAAATTTACAAAACTGATTTAAATTATCCGAAAATCTAAGTTTTGAATTTACGACATTTTTGTTCTAGGCATGCGATATTTAATCCCAGTAAGATCATGATTGTTTAATAAATATATAAATCAATATATTGAACTAACACATATAGTGTATAATGAGGCCATAAAATGAGATTAGCTAAAATATAATTTTTATTGTGCCTAATGCAAAAATTTATGAGTCCTTATTATTACGTATTTTAAAGGCCAATATAGTGAAACAGTTCTTAGTATAATGCACCATAGTGTGTTTTATATCCATAATGGCATACCATGAAATAAAGCACACAGATTCATACATATGCTCTTTGTCCGTAACAGCAACATATATAATGGGGTTATAAAAACTTATAAATATAAATTCTAAAATACCCACTCTTTTATCGTAACATTATACTGCCCATACTGAATCCGCATTTTTTTACAATCAGTGCGAATCGGTTTTTTTTTGTTTTTGTTTTGCATGTGACTTGCTTTTATCCCGGCTATAAAAGTTTGTTATGTAAAGTGCTTCTATATTTGGCCAAATATACCATGTGTTGTAGGAAACTTTAGCGCAAAAAACAATTGCTACATTTCCACATTTTTTAAATGTACTGTTAGTAGTATTTTATATAGCTGTCCCATAAGGAATTGTATACAGTGTCGTGGTGCACTTTTGACATCATAATATAACGATTAATTTTAGTCAAATGTTTTTTATTAAACCTGGTAATTTAGAATAGAAAACACCTTTATTTGGCCTATTAAAAAGTAAATAATATACAATAATAATAGAATGTCTACAATAAACATTAGAAGTAACACATTTACATAAACTTTATCCTTCTTTATCCGGAAAGTAATGTCGTTTCTACGCATGTCGATATTTGTTTCTTATTTATCATCTGATTATGTACTTAAAAGTCATTTCAAAGAGATTTTAAGCTTAAACTGATTACTTGTAAGTTTTGAAGTTTTGGGTGAAATGGCCAGGCAAAAACCAGCATATCCGGCATTGTAGTTTCACAAGGGTAGTAACACAACATTTGTTACAAAAAACATTTGCGATGTTTAACTTCGTAAATGCCAAAGATTGTTTTCTATCTTTCCGACTTGTATCGATCAGGAAAATCAACAACTTTAGACAGTAACGTGTTATGTGTGGAAGTTGCACCAAGTACATAGTAGACAATCGAAGAACTGTCTTATACTCTTAACCATTCTTGGTCTACCGTCGAAGAACATTTGCAGCAGATTGGTAAAGTAAGTCGATCAGGTGTTTGGATACCGCATAATCTCTCTAAAGAAAACAAAACTAACTATTAACTTCATGCAACTTATTGCTTCAACGGCGCAATACACAAGCGTTTTTTGATCGCTTGATCACTGCAGCTAAAAAATAGGTTATGTATGATAATCCAAACTGCAAAAGGCAGTGACTCTCTCCGAGTGAATCGCCACGAAGTACTGCTAAACCAGTCTTACATCATAAGAAGGTGCTTTTGTATGTTTGATGGAATATTCGCGGAATAATTCATTTTGAAGTGTTGAAATCTGTATACACTGTGAATCGAGATCTTTACTGTAAACAACTGGATCGAGAAATCAATCTTTAATTAAAAAGTGTCTAATGATTGTCAACAGGAAAGGCGTTATTCTACCACACGATAATGCAAGACAGAACTGCGCAAAACGAACTTTGGAAAAAATTAAGGAATTGGGATGGGAGGTACTGTCTGACTCACCATACTCGCCTGACATTGCACCATCGGATTTCCATTTATTCTGATCGCTACAGCACTTTCTATGTGGCAAAAAATTTGGATGATATCCAAAATGCTCTCTCCAGATAATTTGCTCAAAAATCACATTAGTTTTATCGGAATTAAGAATTTGCACACTAGATGGCAAAATGTTGTTTGTAACGAGGGTGATTACATCATTGATAAAAACTTCTTAAAAATGTATGTCTGAATTTAATGTAAAAAACTACATTACGTTCCGATCCCCTAACATTTATTATTCCCTAGGCCGAAGGACACCTTTTCCCATTTCATTGTTCTAAAAAAATTTACGGTATTTAATCTTCGAATTTAATCCTATTCGAATTCATTCTTTCTTGGCTCCTTCTTCCACCATCAATATCTCCTATGCTAAATTCTCAGATTATTAAATAAATTGTTCCACAAATTAACAAGCACAAAAACATGGTACTATATCCGCTAACTGTGTTAGAAAGACAATTTATAAAATGATGTACCTAACCTTTCTTCAATATTTAAAATGAAAATTTTTATTGTTTTTAATTTAAATTTCCTTAAATTGTTGTTGCATCTAGCCATATTCGTTTTCTAATAACGTTCCGTTAAGGAGACCTTATACTTTATTTACGCCGTAAAACGTGCAATTTTGATCGAAATTGTGCTTTATATCTTTCTGAGACGTAAAACTGGTCTAGTTCAATGTTATTCGTCGTAAATAACTTCTAATATTTTTTTTCAACGTTGGATAGTGACGGTTTTAATTGGAGAAACTGAAACAGCTGAAGTTCAAAACATTAAATATTTTTACGAAATACTAAACAATTTCTATGAGAAAAAAGTTTTTATGAGTGAATAAAATTGCTGTTATCACTTCGTTTATTTAGATTGGAAAAATTTATGGAACTATTGGATTAAGCAATTTCTATATTAGGTGAATAAAAGATCTAAATTATGATAAATTTCTATATTAGGTGAACTGTTTAGTAGCAGTTAATTAAATATCTAGTCTGCATTTGAAACTTGATTAAATTGATTGATTGATTGACCTGAATCGTCGAACATTAACTTTAAGCGTGTTTTCGAATATAATGCTCTTCTTTCAGTGTCTTCTTCAATGCTTATACCTTCGCAAGAAAGCACTCATTAAACTTTTATAATTTACATTAGAAGATTTTTTTTTTCTTGATATAGCTAACAGCTTTGACTATACTAATATAGCGCAATGTTCAAAAAATTCAAAACTAGAGTTTAAAATGATTTAGAAATGCCATGAAATTTTATGAACGTGACAGGTAGATATCGACTATTATAGCATAATAAATATGCTAAGAGAAATTGGTATGTTCAAAGTACAACAGCTCCACACGAAAACGGTTTATTCTGTTTTAAGATGGACATAAATACAACGTGTTTCACACAGCAGAAAAATTACTAAACTTGAGCACATGAAAGTAAATAATAGTCGGTGTGGCACAATTCATTATTTGTTTTCTTATATCGTTTAATCCACCTCACGTTATGAAAATGTGTATCACGAAGTTTCATTATATGAACAATCATTTTAAAACGTTTGTTATAGAAAATCATTTTAAATTAAAAATAGTTTATTGATTTTCTAATTAATTATTTATTTATTGGTAATTTAGTGTATTCAACTACAAAGCATATAAAATGGGATCTGCCATTTCGGGACTATTGTAAACATACACCTTAGATAAAATACATCATATAAAAACTACCACCCATCATGTACCACATTTAGTATCCAAAGATAAGATTTGGCTTAAGTTTTTATTTTTGACCAAATAATCTCAATCGGATTGAGCATGGATGAATATGGAACAAGACGCAGTAATATCACCAACGTCATTTCTATTAATTTGTGGCACAGCGCATTTTCGACCACATTTACCAAGTCTGCCAACTGGTTGACTAAACGCACTCACTCATTCAAAATCCAAACCAACCATACATTCGTTAATTAAGCAGCGTAGGAGCCTCAGAATATTTACATGAGAATTACCCCTGCTTAGAACATTACGCCTATAAGGTAGACATTTGGACATCTACTGGCGGGCACGATTTCCCTTTCTGGGATGCCCTTGAGTAAATGAATTGAAATTAGTTTCGTCGATGTATACCACCTGCTAAGCTTCTTGTATGAAATCATTCAATTGCTGAACGTACTCTGCTTTCTTATTTTTATTTTCCATTGTTGCCATTCCGTAATAAACTAAATAATCTTCTTTCCAAATACTTCCTTCCATTTTTCTATTTTCTGCTGGACCTTGTATCTCAAACATTTCAATATTATGCCACTATTTTCTCAGCCCGTCTAATAATTTAATCGATTTACTCAGCGGAGAGTACTTTCAGCGTCATTTCGCCTCTTCTCATCATTGTAGGGCGCTCCGACTGGACCCAATGTTTTGCGAGGCTTCTAGAGCAACTATAATACGCCTACGATCTTCTTCAGTATGTCGTGCATATGTTTGACGCCTTACTTCTTCTAAGCCTATAACATGAACACGGCTTAACGTATAAGTTGCATTGTTCCTCACACACAGCGGATGTACGCTCTTTGCGTGGTATAAGTCTACTCACGGGAGGAGGCGAAATTGCGTGACGTGTCATATATACTGGGCATATTCCACAATTTTCTTTTACCTATCTCTAATTTTATAAGATAAGATACGTAGAAAATGCGTAGTAAATGTGTAGAAAATAATTTAGGAAGTACTTCTCCTAGTGACTTAAATTCAAACTTGACGTTTTAGCAATGTTACTTAACGTGAGCGTTTCTATAGGTACGTGAACTAACAATATTAAATACGAATTTTAAATGATAGTTGCTGAATTTCATTTGTGAAAACAAAATTTCATGTCATGCCTGTTGAGTTTTATTTGATATTTCCTGAATTTCACTTCTAAAAACCAAATTCATATTATACCTGCTGAATTTAAAAAGGGATATTCATATTATGCTTGCTGAATTTCTCTTGTAAAAACCCAATTTCGTTTGTTAGCCGCTGAATTTTATTTGTAAAAACCTAATTTCATGTGATTGTTGCAGAATTTCATTTCTAAAGACCGAAATTCATATTATACTTGCTAAATTTTAGTTGTAGAAACCTAATTGTAGGTGAAATTCATATTATACTTCTATCCAGAATTTCACTAAAAAAGACCAAAATTCACACTGTACTTGATGAAAACAGAATTTCATTTGATACTTGCTGAATTTTATTTGTGAAAACCTAATTTTATTGGATAGTTGCTGAGTTTTATTTGAAAGACTGAATTTCATTTCATAGTTACAGAATTTCATTGACCAAAAATCGAAATTCATGTTGTACTTGCTGAATTTGATTTGTAAAAACCGAATTAGATTTCACACTGTCTGAATTTCATTTGTATAAAACCAAAATTCATAGTATGCGCCCTGAATTTCATTTGCAAAAACCGAATTTCATTTGTAAAATCTGAAATTCATATTATACTTTGATGTATTTCGTTTGTAAAAACAGCATTTAATTTGACAGTTCGGAATTCCTTTTACAAAAACAGAACTAATTATATTTGCTGAATTTCATTTGTGAAAACCGAATTTTGTTTGATACTTGCTGAATTTGAATTGAGAAACCGAATTTCATTTGTTAGTAGCTAAATTTTATTTGACAAAATCGAAATTCATATTATACTGGTTAAATTTGGAACATAAAAACCTAATTTTATTTGTTATTTGCTGAATTTCATTTGTAACAACTGAAGTTCATTTGATAATTGCACAATTTCATTTGTTGAAACAGACCTTGATTAGATGTTTTCTGAATCTCATTTGTAAAACCCGAAATTCATAGAATACGTCCTGAATTTCATTTGCAAAAACTGAATTTCATTTGATAGTTGCTGAATTTTATTTCAGCAACAATATAATCTGATATTCATTTTATACTTGCTGAGTTCCATTTGTAAAAATCTAATTTCATTTTAGCTGTATTTTATTTGTAAAAACAGATTTTTTTTTGTGAAAACCGAATTACATATTGTACTTGCTGAATTTCATTTGTGAATAACGAATTTTGTTTGATACTTGCTGCTTTTCAATTGACAGACCGAATTTTATTTGATACTAGCTGAATTTTATTTGCTAAAATAGAAATTCATATTATACTCGTTGAATTTCGAATTTCATTTGATATTTGCTGGATTTCATTTGTAAAAACCGAAGTTCATTTAATAGTTGCTGAATTTCTTTTGTTTAAACCGAATTTGATTTGATACTTTCTGAATTTCATTTGTAAAAACCGAAATTCATATTATACGTCCTGAACTTCATTTGCAAGAACCGAATTTCATTTGATAGCTGCTGTATCATTTGTGAAAACAGAATTTTATTTGACAGTTGCTGAATTTCTTTTGTAAAATCAAACTGCACATTGTACTTTCTGAATTTAATTTATAAAAACCTAATTTTGTTTGATGCTTCCTGGATTTCATTTGAAATCCGGATTTCATTGCCAATAAAGGTTTTCAGTAAAGTATCATTTGATATAGAATTTCATTTAAAAAAACCGAAATTCATTTTGAGTGGTATTTTATTTGTAAGAACATAATTTCATTTGATTAAAATAAAAGTTAAATTTTTATTGAATCGTGTAAATGAATCTTATTCGTGTATAAAATGCTGATCTCAGCACACGTCCTTGCTATACTCGTACGACTCAGTACTAACATCGAGAAGAAGTGAGTACTCAACGAGCGCAGAATGCTTATACACCGAATACTGGCACCAATAGAAAGTTGAATGGCCGACTGTGACCGACGATTTTGTACATCAATAACGAATTATATTTTTATAGCACTAAAACAATTGTTTTGTTTTTTTATCTACCTTTCTCATATTCATATGCATCACATTAAGAGAGGCAATAAGCTGGATGAAGTACTTGTCAATCTGCATAAGATACTGTTATCAAAATTAATTCAACAACGACGTGTTTTATATAGCGATAGTTTAAAATAGAAGTTGATCAAAACCCAAAAGGAATTGATCATTTTAAACGGCTTTGAAAACGTTTGGAAATTTTTTGACGCTACATTTATCAAATTCAAGAATGTCATTTTTTTGGTTTTGTACCTCCATGCAACTCCTTCGGCGGTTTCAAAGTTTTTGAATCTTATACAATGATCTTTTTAAGCGATTATAAAATTTTGGTAGATTTGTTCTCTGTCTCTAACGCATTTCAATATTATGTTAATTATTTTTCTAATTTTTGTTGTTTTCATTCTTTATTGCGCTTTGTGCTTATTATGCTAATTGAGTTTACGAGCTCTTAATTTATAAATTCTTTCCGCTATACTGATTATATTATAATTGTAAAGATAACTGCTACAAGACTAATTTTTAAAATTATTTTTGTAGGTGTGTTTATAATGGTCTATTATGTTGCATACATTCTATTTTTACTGAACTATGTTCTAGCTTCTTACGTATAATTCTTTATCTTAAGTCATTGGTATTGTAAATTTTCTCTGTACATTTTTCTTAGGAATACTGGAATCTATCTGCAAACTTTAATCGAAAATGGTCAATTCAAAACTGTTTATTTTAAAATTATATACTTTGCTTTTTCGGTATATAATGTTAAACTAGAATAAATTACTAAATAATTTAAAGATTTATTACTAAAGATGTGCTCGAAAAGATAACAGCAATTCTAGGCTTGAGGAAATTTAAATTGATGAGGAAAAAGGAATTAATGTACTCCATTCTCGCTGAAATGATTAATATTAGCATTCAGGGTTTCTGGATGGGGGATATCTTTTCCAAGAAGAGAATTCTTCAACTGGTTGATGAGATGCAGGCTTTCTTAAGAGAAACAACCAAATAACTTTGTTTTTGACTTCTTTCAAGCAATGGACTTTTTGCTTTTCTGAACGCTAGATTCAGTGTAGCAATTATCTAAACAATCTAGTAGACTTGTCACCAGGGATGGACTCTATTTTGTATTCTATGGTTAATCATCTCCCGAAAGATATGCTTTTACTCCTAGTAAACATATTTAACACAATTATAGTCTCTAATGAAATATCAGAATTTTTGAGTGTTTTCAAGATTATTCCAATTCTTATACCTGGAAAAGATTTTTGTGTCATCTTAGCTATCAGCCGATTACTGTATCCTCTTGTTTAAGAAAAGTCTTTGAGCATATTGTTAAGATAAGTTTGGACTGGTGGACCGAAAATAACGATCTATTCCATAATTGTCAGTTTGGATTTCGAAAAGCGAGACAAACCATTGATTGTCTATCTCTAGTGTATAAAAAAAGGATTTATCAATAAGGAACACACCCGTAGAATATTTCTGAATATCAATCAATCCTACGACTATGTCCATCCTTATCTGTTATGCTCAATTATACATAAGATGAATTTTCTTCCCACTTCACCAAATTAATATACAATCTAATATCTTTTAAGAAAATATGCCTTTATGCGGAAGAGTAATTAAATTATTCTACCTAGTCTTTGCAAAAATAGAAAATTTGAGCCAACTGATATTGAACTCTCCCTCACTGAGAAATATACGTATTTCCATTAACTAAGTTTACAAGTAATAGTAAGGGGTTTCCGCTATTTAGCATTCCGTATGAAGCGCTACACTTGAAAATCTTCACCATGTATTATGAGGATTCTCCCTTGTAACTTCGCTGAGTAGAACAAGGTTCATTTCAAAGATTGAATCCAATTTTTAACACATCGTTCAAAACTTCCGTCAAATTCACATTATTGCCACGGTGGCCTTCGATATTGTGAAGTGTACTGAGTTGATCCCTACACTTAACCTCAAACAATCAGTAATTTTCTCTGATGCTCGTGTTATGAAACAGTGTTATTCAATTCATAGAATGTTGCCGATCTAACTTTCATCAAGACTATTTTAAAATATTAAAGAGAACAATTCTTTGTGTTGGATTCCTCGTCATAGCGGAATTTATGGGAACGAGAAGGTGGACTCGATTGCCAAATCGGGTAATTCGAGGAATTTCACTCTCTTCAAAGTAGATCATCTCTTTTTATATTCATCTGCTAAGAATAATAAGTTCTCAAAGTATTAAACATGATGGTGGCTTGATCAGCTATTTTAGCAGGGAAAAGATTATGTTCAATTAAATTTGTTATTAAAAAAAAACCCTGGTTTTCAATATCAGGTATAACATCTAGATTAAAAATATCTACCATTAATAGATTAAGATCGGGGCATTCTCTATGTTCTGCTCACGTATTCAGAATTGGAATCTTAGACGATATTTTCTGTGTCTGTGGTCAATTGGAAGACTTAAACCATATTTTATTCGAATTTCCGGTTAACTGCTCTAATACTGATCAATTGTTCCAGTTTTTACTATCCCGCAATGCTCCTACTCCTTTTCACATCAACAGCCTTCTGTGTAATATTTTGCGACTTTGATGAGATTCCTGAAACTCAGTTCAATTCTAGAGTCTTATTTGATTTAATAAAAGTCATGAGTATAATGTAGAAATATAACTACTTTTAACTTATGTACCCTTATCTGAAATGAATAATGAGCTATGAGCGGACTTAGCTATCAATTTCATGTTAGTTAATTATGGACGTCAATTAGAAATGACCACGTATTCCTACTTCGTACTTAGTCGTAGCTACGAGCACGCTCCGAAGCAGAAATTATAAAAGCACATAATTCGCTTCGCGCAGTTCTTCTTGATGTAGTCTTTAAGTAGTAGTCATTAGTAATGTATTAATTACAGTTAAGTTTATAATATTCAAGCGGCAGGCATCTTTACATTGCGATGCTGTTCGTAATAATTATTAATTTATGTATAGAAGTGTTCTGTAAGTCATTCCAGTTTGCCTTGCTGAATGTATGTTAAAAGTTTACAAAATAATTAATATATAATACAATAAATAATGCGATTAGCTGAATCTTGTGCAAACGTCATAACGTAATAAAATATATAAGTCATTGAAACACTAATTAAATGTAATAATTAATTAAATACATTAAATAAATTGATTAAAGTTGGCAATTGTATAAAAACTATTTAAGTGCTATTTGTTATAAATTTAAAATAAGATTGTAATTAAGAAACAAATTAAAACGAAATCGAAATCTTTAATTTAAAAAATAATTAAATATGTTTTTTAAATAAGGTCCACTGCAGTGAGACCTTAATTAATACTACTATAAAAAAGTAATTTAGAAAGGTATGCTCCTAAATTTAATAAAATTTTCTGAAGTCTAAAAATATATAATGAAAGAATTTAGTATATAAAAAACATTGATTTCAGTTTTAGTGACGACATTAAACAAATGACGTACAAACGTAAGTATGAGATCAAGATAAATTTGCAGTTTAGTCGATATTTCTGAGAACTTCCATTCGCCTAACAAATCAGTTTTCATCAGATGTTAATTCTGTTTAATTCCAATTTTGCTGCCGATGAAAACGGCTCATTTTAAGCGGAAATGACTTCGATTTCATTTCACATGTTTTGCAATTTCCGAACGTTTTATTAGACAATTAATGTGACGCCGTTTCAGTTTCTTCACATAAGTGAATACAACTAGCGCATGAATTACGTTTAATCGCTTCAGAATTTGTAATTTCAAATTTATTGATTATGTCATTGATCTTATAATATTAATTTTTTGAGGGGCGCTCTTTGCAAATCTGTATGTGTTAAAATAATATATTTTATGAAAGATATTATTAATAAATTATTTTTCTTGGACACCATTTTATAACCTTTGTTATACGGAGTCTGATTACTTACAGATGACTCCAACTTTTCCAATATTCACCGATTCCAGACCCTTTTATAACAACAGAGGGAGTATGTTGAAACAAATTTTCATGTATGAATTCATGAATTAAAAAAAACCTGATTGCAAATTTGTAGCAGGTGTGTAATTAAAGTGAAGAAAATCTGTAATCTATACAGTTTTTGTATCAAAAGTGTATGGCTTTGATTGGCAAAAATGCAAAGTGTATGGGGATCCATTCTTGGATCCAGATCCTCTGATTCTGGGCAGTCCTGTCTCCCGAGTAGTCTGGATTTGGATCTAAATTCAGGAGCCATTTTGGTTCAGGACCCATTTGGACCTGGACCTGGATGTCCAATGGACGATTTCATGTCCAATGTATGATTTCTATATCTAATAGATTCGCATTATATCGCGAATCCAATGATTTGCATCGACTTGCCTTTAGTGATA
>WYDF02065257.1:0-11624 GCA_009867245.2 Adranes taylori
TACTCAACAAATTCCTAAAGTTTCATGTTGATCGGATGGATGGTGTAGTCAGGCATAAAGGACATACATACAAACATACATTGATTTTTATATATATAGATATATAGATTACTTTTAGATCCTTCAAAGTCACGTTCTCTGTATTAAGACAAACGTATTTGTCGTAAGAAGACCATTCTCAAAATAATCAGAATTTTTTTTAATTTTCATTTGTGGGTCAAGTTCATTACACAATTCTAAAATAGCATAACAATATTTTTTAACATCTTCGTCAGGTTTTTGTTTCCTATTACGAAGTTTATATTTTAAATCACGATCAGGGTGTGATGTACCAAATTCGGCAATTACGTCACTTGGAATTTAATTATAAGTTTTTGTATCGTTATTCGCGTCTGTGCAATACTCTTTATACCAAAAATTTGCATTTCCCCGTAAGTACGCACCCAAATATGTAATTTTTAAGCTAGAACTCCAGTTATTGTAAACATATTGGGAGAATAGATATCGTTGCAATGTCACAACCAGAAATTAAGAAATTAATTATAATAGTTGTTCTTAATTAAGCAAGCAATCATCGAAAATTGCGAATCATATATGAGAAACCAGTTATTGTGCTTAGCTGATTCCTCGTAAGTTCTAAAGAAATCAACAATATTCCCTGATGCTGGGTCAAAGTACGAACGCGAAATAAACTTCGGCCTTGAAGGTGCTTTATTCCCGGCCGCCGCTTGAGCTAGGGTTGTGTCTCCTTGTACATCTTCTCCATCAGCCATTATGAGTATAGGTTTTGGAATTTTCTGAGTTTTAGGCGACTGTTTTTGAATTTGGTTTGGATAGACTGCTAAGTCAGAGTTTGATTCACTAAAATCTATGAATAAAGTTTCATCTAAGACTGCTTCTGGAGTGGATTTTGCTAAACTATCTACTCGTTGACACCTACTTATATACTTAGTACAAAGTTAATCTTTGTAATTAACTCTTATTTGATCAGCTGTATAGGCAACAGTTGGACTAGATATAGTCGAATTTTATACAGAAGAATTTGTAGATTGAGAGGTTGAATTTTGATTTTGTTCATCTAGAAATGGTGAATGATGTATGTTAAATTCTGAAAATGGGACCTCTGTAGATGTTAGTTTCGGAAAAAATGCGAAGTTGGACTAGGTAAAGTTTGATCAAGTTCAGATTCGGAATGAATACGTAGAATTCGGCCTTTTACAGAACGGGTAGTTGTAGGAGTATCTCCTGAATTTTTGGTAGATAAATTTGGATCATTTGGTAATTTACGTGGACTTTTTTGAGGCCTTATTAGAGTTCTAAGATAATTTGGAGAATGAACCGTTGGTCCACTTGATGGTTGATCTATAGACTCAACACTTATCGATAATCGAGAGGCAATTCAGATAATATCTTTAATTTGCCTTTGTTCTTTGATCTAGTATGCATATAAATTGTTATACTGCATAGAAGAACGAACTTATATGTTGAAAGTTCAATTCCAAATTGAAAATTCGCACTAAACCTTACGATAACACTCTATGTTGTTAGTTACCAGAATAATTACTAGACGATGGTCAGAAATAAGCATCTATCGCGACGAATAAATACTTACTTCCACGTCTATGGTTTTTAAGAATTGGTATATATATATAATTGTTTCAAATATCTAGTATATTATCTGCTTACGAATACGTTATATTAGTAAATTATCTTTTTATTATTAAAGTGTTTAATTTCCCTCAAGGTAAATTTAAATATGTCTGGAAGCCGAATCCCACAAGATATAAAATTCAATGTCCACCCAAAATTTCATAGCATATGTGCAGTAAAGCAAACACAAAGATAGTGTTTATTTTACTGTAATTAACCACAATACAATTGTTTGTTAAAAAGATCAGATTTGGGTATGCGCTTAAGATTTTTTGATAGTCAAGTATGTATATTCAAATAGTAATATTTATTCTGGAATTTTTATCAATAGAGAGAAAACAAAAATTATTTTCACATATATTTGTTATTAGTTAAACAAATAGATACTATAATCTTCGATAAATACGCTAATATATCAATATATCAATTAAAATATGTATTTCCGTTCTCTTTTTAGATCAAGTATACCTGTAAAGTGGTAAAACGTATACGAGCATAAAATGGAAAATTCTATTCTATTAGGTAGTTCCACCAAAAATCTTCTAATAGCAATGCATATAAATAATTTATACATATATTTGGTATGGAATACAAAAATCAAAAGAATTTCTTTTACGTTTAAGATTTTTTGTAAGAACCTCGTAGATTTTAACGTACTAAGCCTGCAATATATAATAATGCCTGTACGCTTGTAATAATAAACTATTCTCCAATCAATTATTAAAGCGTTTCATGTTTTTATGTAAATTGAACTATATCCTTATTTAATTTTATCACACAATTTATTTACAACTTCCTCGATTTTGTATAAACACATCCTATCTGAATGAATAAACAACCTGCGTTTTTGTAATGTTAATTATAGTTCCTAGGTGAAGACTTTCTGCAGATGTTGTTCGCACTTATTTTACAGATGTTAAGACGCGATAACTTTTTTTGTTAATAATAGGTCATTTCACTGTAACTAATACTTTGAATAATAACATATGATTGAAGATCAATGTCCTTTCAGTTAGTAGTTTTATTTTATTCTATTTCGTGTTTAGCAA
This sequence comes from Adranes taylori, assembly GCA_009867245.2. NCBI lineage: Eukaryota > Metazoa > Arthropoda > Insecta > Coleoptera > Staphylinidae > Adranes > Adranes taylori. The sequence goes on from WYDF02065257.1 coordinate 2,700, forward strand.
AAGATAAAATGGTATTTACAGTTCAGTAATTAAAAATGGCACTCTTATCCGAAAGCATACGATTTCTCATAAAATAAAACTAATTTGTTTTCGCGAAACAATATACGTAATTTGGACAAACTGTGAACTATAATAAATTTCGTGATGCGTTATTTTTCAAAATTTATTGCTATATACCTAAGTGATCAACATATATAAACTCTAAAGTATTTATTTAAACTTTATTTTAATTTAAAACGTGCACAAATAAAAAGTATAGGAACATATCATTTTCCAATAAATGATTCAATTAGTCACTACCAGTGTCTGGGTCACTTTCCCTACAATACCATAGGTTTAGGCGACGTCTTTAATTTCTTCTGTATTGGGGTACAGCCACCCTCTCCCATGGGTGATGGGCAATGGTACCTCGTCTGGGTCTTTTGATATTGATGAATCTAAAGTAGGTGGTTTACGGTTTGAATAGTGTAATTCCTCTTGGGCTGCTTTTGGAAGATCTACTTCCACTTCGACTTCTGCCTCCTCCAATTTTAATAGTAAATTGTAAAGTTGTAGAGGAATGTCAATAAATAAATGAGGATTTAAAGGTAATGAACAATTTCCTATAGATGAATTTTGAAATAGACCACTGCTTTTTTCTTGTATTAAAGGGGATGATGTTTGCGTTTGCATCGACTGACTCTTGTTTTCTTTGAAAGTAGATGATTCTGAGTTATTCTCGTTTAATTTTGGTGCGATGGGAAGTTGGGTAGTTGATTTTTTAGACTTACGTTTACGCCCCCTTCTTTGAGGTTTTGTGTTTCTGTAACAAGGACTAGGACAAAATAGATTATTTGTTATGAAGTTGGACAATTGTTGTATCTATTTATAGTGAATTTAAAAAAAAAATACCTAACAATTCTAGAAGTTGCTAGAAGTCTATGAAATTAATTTTAGTACTTCTTTCATTTGTAGGATAATGTATTTATGAGATTAATTACAGCACATATTTTGCAAGGTAATTAGTTTATGAAAGTCTTTGTGGAATTGGAGGATAGTTAATCTGTGAAATTAATTACAGCAATCATGCAAGGTAATTAATCTATGTAAAAACTATAATATTTCTTTTTAATTGCAGCAATCTCTTGCAAAGTAATTAATTTATGAAAGTCAGTCATTGTGATATTGGAAGATAATTAATCTGTGAAATTAATTACAGCATCCATTCAAGGTAATTAATCTATGTAAAAACTAGATTTTTTTAATTACAGCAATTTCATGCAAGGTAATTAATTTATGAAAGTCATTGTGGTATTTCTTTGTTAAATTAATAATTTATTAATTATTAAGGTTTTTTCTTTGTTAAAATAACCTATAAAATAAATTACAGCAAAAAAAATTTGCAAAAAAGTAATTAAGCTAGGAGACTAATGATAGCAATTATTTGCCCTGGTACCCTTATCAGAATGATGTAATTTCAATTAACATATGAATAGTATGAACTGATATAAATTTGTTTTCTTTAAATATTTTATATATAACTATTGGATCAATTTTTAAATTCCAACAATTGAATCGTAATTTGCATCCTAACAGCGAAACAATATCTGATTCTAAATTTAAATTTGCATAACAAAAATGTTTTTAAAAAAATATTCTTTCTCAAATTCCTTAAAATTTCGTCAAAATATGTGGTAATTAATATATGCTATATATTGCATACTTAATATATTGAGCACTATTAAATAATTATTTAATTTATTTAAATTGTATTATGTGGATTATGCTCCAAAAATTTTCCAAGTTGAAAAGTAAACAAAGAAAATACTTTTTAACCAAAAATTTTTTAAAAATCGTATAAAATACTTAATTTTCTTCTTAGAACCGTTTAATGCTATTCATTTTTAAATCCGATTAACTTTTATATTTTTCTTGTCACGAAAGTTGTACGTCCTCACTATTTTTAGAAAAGTTTTCGAAAAAATTGAGCTACAAGCTACGAATCGAAAAACGTATTGTTTTGTAAAAAATCGTTTGGCAGTGGTTATTGTTTAAGTAAAGTAAACTTTCACTATCTCTACTAATGTTAAAATTTCATTAGTCCTATATGTCAGGAAAAATTTCGTTAGAGTTCAAAATTTTAATAAAAACACAAAAATTCGGCCTATTTGGCAAAAATATAATGATATCACTTATATAAAATTATTTGAATATGTTTATTATTTTACTACTATAAAAATTTATCAAAATAAATCTCTATCCGAATTTTCAAAAATTTAAAATTACAATATAACATAAAAATATTATATATTCAGCAGAAAAATGAATATACTACTGTAGAAAATTATTCAAATACGGTTTTTACTTTACTCCAATGAAAACTAATTTATTGAACTATAACATTTTCAAATAAAAATTTAAAACATAAATTTTATCATAAAAATAAGATACAATGGACTGTATGATAAATTAATTTACTTTAGCGATATTTTTAAACGATTAAAAAAAATTTGAAAGTTCGAAATAAAGACTTAAAATTTTGCAAAATCGTAAACAAAAATAAGATTTAATGGTACAAATAATCGATTAGTTAGTCACTATGATGATAATAATGCTAAAATAAATTTATTTCGAAAAAATCGAATTTTCCAAAAAAAAATGCAAAACAAATTATTGAGAAATCACGTAAAAAATGAGATTTAATTGCGTGGGTTAGCAAATAGAAGAGCATTATAACGTTAAAATATTTATTTCCCCAAAATTTGGAGATTTCAAGTCCAAGTCAGAAAATTCACATATTTGATCGCAAATTTTGCAAAAATTACAACAAATTAAGATATAAAATCATAAATCCGGCGTATTTTCCAATTAAAAATGATAAAATATATCAAAATATTTGTTTATGAAAAAATTAATATTTAATTTTCAAAAATATTTTCCGAAAAAAATCAAAATGACGAGAATTTTCATGCAAAATGACGAGGAAAATCTTCGTCATCCTCGCCTCGACCAAAGACGGAGGACGTCACGGTTGGTTATTTTTGTAACTAAGGACGGTGGAGGACTATAACTAGATAATTAAATAAACTACCAGTTAAAAGTCCATTCAATCCTTCAGAGATAAAAAAAATCAAAACAAACTGGGACCTATGTACACAGCTTGAACAAATTGATTAATAAAGGGTTATTAAATGACACACACTATTCGATTAGAAATTAACTAATAAGTTTCAAATCCTATTTCTGAATAAGAGCCAAAAAATTAATTTTATTAAAACAAATACGGCTCAGGACATTAAATTTACATTCCACAAATAAAACGCAGCAATGTCTTTAAAAGGTTTAAATAATTTATTCGCAATCAATAAAAGAAATTACTCAATTGAAATAAGTAAATTTAATGAACGTTCATTTGGATTATAAAATACTTATAGTTATAAATTAATTGTCATTTAATAAGATTGGAGATTGCACATAATAAAATATAAAAGATAAAAACTTCTTTGACCAATTGGTCAAATAAGCTATCATAAAATTTTATAGGACACCGATAATTTTTATTATTTATATACAAATAACTATACGAAACAGAATACAACATTTAAGTTAATAATTTGTTGGCTAGTTTTGAAATGGAAATTTAGTCACAATAAAATAAAAAAATTATTAAGAATTATTCAAAGAACTTAAATTGTTCAATGTCCCAATCAGAATTATTTAAATAAATAAATTAATATCTTACTTCTGACAATCTGCCATTATAATTTCACAAAACAATATTTTGATTTTTTTAAATAATAAGAATTCTCATTAATTTTAATTTTCAAATCAAACGCTCCCTTTTACTTTTGAATTTAAAATTCTACTAAACAGTCATTGCGCGTCGCGTCCAAAGTACGTTGAATATAACAGGCATACAGTCCATACTTCTCTATAGCCGGATGAAACAAGTGTTACTTCCAAAACGCCAGATATCTATCCCAGTCTTACTAATTAAAACCGTCTATACTTATCTCATGGAATTCCCATTCAAACTCTTTGCCGTGATGTCGCATCACTATCCGTGTATGACTGGTGTGCAATGATATGTAGTGCATAGTTATGTAGGTCGTGCGCTAGATGCCACTAACCGTTTTATTAGGTTTGGAAACTGATTTAAAATAGTGAAATCTTGTTCAGATAAATTATATTTCTTGAGTGTTTTAATACTGGAGTGAGCGTCAGTTGTGGTCTCTCCTTTATGACTACCATCTGGAAATAAATTGTAATGTCATAAAAATTCAGCTCTAATAAATGGCACTGTATGTTATTTATTTATTATCACCAAGGGCTTTCTGTGGAGTGTCGCTCACAATGCAGCCAATCGGATTATTGTACTTTATATGATCGTTTTGTCACACCAGTTCAATATATCTGTCTTGTACCAGTTTCAATATTTCCTAGTGAGAGCCTTTTTGCACCAATTCAGCGTCAACTTTCGATGCTCTAAATAAGTCTCTCCTTTTGGATGCCAATACGCTCTTGGACACTTTTGGATGCCAATTCCCATCCACAAACAATATGTTGAACTGTCTCGCTTTCATCCAGGCACACCCTACTCTACTTCTGTAATGTGTAGTCCAATGTTGTTCATATGTACTCTCACAGGTGCGTGTTCTGTTAAGAGGCTAGTTATCATTTTGATTTTCTTCCTGCCAAGTTTCAGCAAATCTGAGGTTTTGGTCTTACATAGCTATTCTATAGAGCGCTTGCTGTGCTGATTTTCTTATGATTCTGCGCAGCAGTCTGTGGTTTTGAATGGTCCAGTTACTTGTTGCTTCACGTATGGGACTATGAGGTACTGCGAGAGCCGATTCCGTGCCAGTGTTGAGTGTGCTAGATACTTTCTGTACTAGCACATCTGCTAATTCGTTGCCTACAATGTCTCTCTCTTTGGTGTCCATAGCACAGTAACTAAATTGGTCATAGCCAGTCTGCACAATACACTGATGCATTCGTCTGTCAGTCCAGACACGATCCTAGCGTTGTTAGACACAACGAAGTGTCCCCAGACTGAGGTTTACTATTAAAATCCGTCGTCATATTTCCTTTTTATGTTTTGCTGTACACAATAGAGGGTTGTATATATTTCGGCCCCTGAAAGACTATGGAAAATATGCCTTTAGTGGCGAGAACATTTTGCATTTAGGTGTTCTCAGTATATTCCTGCTCCTGTATTTCCAGAAGCCCCTAAACTATCTGTGAACCAGATTAGAACAGATCGTGGACAGATAAGATGGTCTTCCCTCCACAAACCTGAGTCTATGATGAACTCATAGGTTCTGTATATATCGCAGATTGGGCATTTACAGTCCGATTTCATTTCTAGTATTTCATCCCCTGTAATCTTGGTGACTATGTTCGACATATTGTCTTGCAACCCATATAGTGCGGCTTCCGCCTGTTGTATAATCAATTCTAGTGGCATAAGATCTAGCAACATATCAAGCGCCGCCGTTAGGGTCGTTTTGTCGTAACTCGAGAGTCTTTTCCACCACATTCCGAATTCTAAAACCAGTACAACAAGTGAGGCTTCAGATCCATGCTTTCCCATACATTCGTATTACAACGTCAAAAGTTATAACCGTTCTGTCTATTATTCTACCAATTTGCAGGTTCCAAGTAAGTTTAGAAAATAGTATTACTCCAAGGGACTTTACTTCCTTCTGCAGCGGTAATTGTGTCCCATGAAGTTTTAGGCTACCTAAGTGGTCCAAATACCTTCTTGTAAACGGTACACTCGAAATTTTTTGAAGGCTAATTTTAAGGCCCTTGTTTGTTGTCCATTTTTCAAACAAACAAGTTAAGTGCCTCAAACAAACAAGTTAAGGTCCTTAACAGTTGAATAGAAGTTGCTTTGGGTTATGATGACGATCTCATCCGCGTATCCAACGAGGTAAATACTTGCTTTTACAAACTGTGCAAGAGCTCGTTCACTACAGTAACATCAGCTAAAATGAAAGGTTTGAAAATTATCAACGAAAACTGAAGTTTTAAGTTTATTGGACCATACATTTTCATGGCTGTGTTGTAAACTAAACTCAAATCAAATTGTGTTGTTGTAGAGATGTTTAAGAACACTGCAAGCCGAACAAATCTGAATATGTATCAATAAAAAAATTGTATTTGAGATCTTGTCCATGATGATATGACGGCTAGAATACTGAATATCAATTTCCGCCACTATTGATTGCCGTTAGGGTTTGTTGAATTAAAGTTACATGACTTGATGTACTTATTAGCGGTTTCGCCAAAGCGTTCGTGATACCAGCAAATTCTATGCCCGGAATTGTTGCAATGCGCTATAGAAGTATGGAGACACCATGAATAAGATCAAACAATAAGGGAAAGGAGGTTAGTATAGACGGGAACATATCGAATTGGATTGAGAGTTTTATATCACAGAGAAAACAATTTGTAATAATTGGAAACTTAATCTAATTGCAGCCGTTTGCTATTTAATGTATTATAAATGTGATCTAATGATGTATTTGTAAATGCGTCATTTCTATTATATGGCGATGACTTAAATTTTTTTTAAACAATCAATTGTCATGAGGACACACAATCAGTACAAACAGATCTAGAAACATTTGGTAAATGGAGCAAAATAAAGACTACTTGTCAATATGGACAAGTGCTTTATTATGATATTTAATAGAACTAAGACCCTATTTAATAGCGACTATAACCTCAATAACCTTGAACTTTCAACTGTAAACCAAATACGGGCCTTACAAGTGACTTTAGAGTATAAATAATCATTTAATTTACACATAAAGCAAATATCAAAGCCTACAATCACTAGGTTTTATTACAAGATGCTATAATTTTAACACAGATATCTACACATCTTTATGTAGCATTACTTCGCCCTATTATTGATTCATTGAATATAGATTATAATAGAATTGTGACTCAATGTATAATCTGATTTACATGGAAAGTATATATTTAAAATGAGATGTCTTCTATTCTAGATGCGTTTAAATTATTTTTAAGTTTGGACATAAACCTTATTACTTTAAGTTAGACCGTGTTAGTTACGCTATCTACTATCAGAGTGTGCAAAATTCGTAGCAAAAAATGATGACTTGTTCATTCTTTCATTCATATACAGAGTGAGTTTGTGTCGTATGATATTTATGATGATAATGATACAAATACAGGTACAAATACATGAAAGACAAACTATAATATGTTAACCATTAGAAATATGACAGAAATATATGAATTTAACTATATTTCAGGTAATCAAAACATTGGCGTAGCGAGCATAATTGGCGCCCGGGCCCGGGCATAATTTGGCGTCCCACTGCAAGTGACACCCGGGGCATGATATGCCCCCTAGATCCTCCCGCCTCGCTACGCCTAAATAAAAATGCTAAAGTAAATGAACAGATTTTTAGGAATAAATATTTTGAAAATGCATTTTATACGGTTTCTAACTTATATCTCCCAGTTTTGTAAGTTTACTTTAAGTCGGGATTGTTTATCTGTTGGACCTTCTTTTGTACTTTGTCGTAGAATCTCTACACATCAACCAGTATAATCTGCGATCATTATGTACGGCATTGCCTTTGGTATTTTTTCCATTTCTCACGTATTCTGGTAGAACTTATCTCTTTGCTCGCTCTAGAAAAAGTGTAATTTTAAGCCGGATCCTCAAAGTTTTATATCTCTGTAGCACATTGTTCACAATTTTGACATAGTCATAATGTTTATTGATTTCTAGAAAATTTTGCAATAACATATTTAAATAAATCCATTACAGCAGTCCAAGCATCAATTTAGATAAGCATATATTTTTAACTAGAGCTCTGATTTGCAAACGTACCAAAATTCATACGTATATTTTTCTATTCGGAAGAGCAGACATTTTATAGGTAACATATTTGAAACACTCTAGTACTCTAGATTACAAAACATTTTCTCTAGTACTCTAGATTACAAACATTGTTAAGTGTCACTTTTGGGTCATTGTGTTTGCCTCCAATGTTTGTCTCATACTCTATTATAGCACTCGCACCAATAACATGGCAATATTGTCTAGTACCATAGAAATTATTTATAAAGCTCCGTGCATCAACTTTATATGATTGCCATATTTAATTCTCTACAAAACATGATTCAGATTTGAGTAGTTTTTACTCAGTTTTAGTATGTAGAATGGAACAACACAATCCCCCTAAATCTCCTTGAAGAGTGGTGATTCATCTAAAAAAAAAACACAAAAAACAACAAACAAATATTATGTGACCAAACTATTTTGATAAGATGCGAATAAACGTTGTACAACTTACCGTATATTAGATTCGAAATAATGCCACATAATTTTTTAGATAACATTTCAAAATAGTAGGTCCTATAATTAAAGATAATTTCGCGTCAGCAATTGATCATAACATTTTTAGAGGTGGAAACACCATAATGATTCAGGAGAAATTGTTAAGTGTAATAATGTGTACTTCGACCTTTACATTTGGAAATATTATGATTCCTGGCACCGTAGTACAAAAATCCATGTATTTTACTCTTGACTCTCATTTCAGCTAATTGACCCTTGACTCTCATTTCGGCTAATTTCAAAAAGACCAGGTGGCGTGCGAAGCCAGGTCACGTGTGCCCAAGATTACATGTGCGATTTATTATATTTTGTATATCCCTTTAGTATTAAAGGAACTTTAGACAGAAAAAAATTAATCAAAATTACATGTCTAGTTTCTGAGAAAATGGCCGCTTAAAATGTTAAATTTATATATGTTAAATTTTAATTTTAGAAAAAAATGTTTAAAATAAATTCGAAGGGGCTTTAGATAGCCTATACAATAAAGGCTATTGGAACGTTCTATTTTTTATAGTTCCTGAGATATATCGAAAAGTTTGTCAAAAGTTTGTCAAAGTTGT
>WYDF02065268.1:0-11624 GCA_009867245.2 Adranes taylori
ATTTGGGACCATAAAACATAGGAAAGCCGTAGAGAAGAAGGAATATCTCCTGTAAGACGCAGTAGAATTAATTTACATAGGGTATGTTAATCAAGTTATATGCTGTTGTATTTCGTCCATTGCCACTAATTACTAAACACAATCGGTTAGGGCTACTACTCATTTGATACGGTCCTGCTGGCTGCTTTTCGGCGTAGATTTTTATATTTGATATATAAAACGTTTTAGCATCTACCAGAGAAAGAATTTTAATCCCGTACTTTCCTGGTTTGCCGAGAATATACTGCGTAAAACTACAAAGTCCTCTACACTTGCATAACATTTCATCTACGGTTGTTACTCGGTACTGAGTAATTAATCCTACAGTTATTTACAAATATATCAAAGATATCTCTGACAGACGTCAGTTTATCTATATTTTATTTCGGGTTTCTTTGTCATGAAAACGAAGTTTCTTAAAAGAAATTTGAAAAAATTCTGAGAAATTACTAAGCGAATTAATTCCACACATGTGCCATAGTTACTCCACAGGTCTTCCGTGTTCAATTTACTATTTTTGTGCATTCTAGCTAAGTATAGTAATCCTAGAAAGGCCATCATTTACGTTGTATTACACATAGAGTCGCGTGGCATATATTAAACTCACTAACAGAAGGTATAAAATATTACGATTAACCAATCACGCACGAAGTTGTGAGTTGTACTGGTGATAAACTATTATTAGATAAGAAGGTAAAACACTGGGCGACCGAAAAGAACTGTTCATTAAAAATGTGCCGGGCAAAAAATATACATTGGCCTCTAATAGAGGCCCCCCTATCGAGGGGTTAATTTAAATCTAATATACTATATTACAGAATATTCAATTACCCCAGAAGATCCATTATTTTCGGTGCTGTACACAACAACAAGGATATTTTGAAGTCTCTTGATACATACATCAGAAAATCTATTTGTTTCCTTTGCCTGTATCCTAAAAAGAACCTTCTGCGCTATTTTGATACATTCCTCAAAAACTCCTTATTTTCACTGTCCTACAAAGCCACAAAGGATTTTCTGTCATACGTTAGTAAAAACATCTTAGAAAAGTCATTTTTTTGGATTCCTGCATGTCGGAAAGGATTTTCTTATGGTTTTGATAAATACCTCAGAAAATCCAGTTTTTTCAGTCTCATTTACATCGAAAAGAATCATGAGTTATTTTGATACATATCTCAGTAAATCTATTGTTTTCGAATTTGAGTTCCTACAAACGGATATGGATCGGATATGGACTATTTACTTCAATGTCCTACATACCGAACAGAACTTAAGATAGTTTCATAAATACCTCACAGAATCGAAGGTGATGTATCGCAAAAAGATATATGAGTACGAGAGGTGTGGATAGTTAATGGAGGAATGGTATAATAAAGTGATTGTAGATAAGTTGTGCAAGGTTGCAGCGGAGCGGACGTTGATGGATGTGGAAAGCAAGAGAGTTTTATGAGGTTAAAGGAATACAGGTATAGTAGAAAGTCGTACATGTTGAAAGTAGGCTACCGGAGTAGATGTTGGAAGGATGTAGTATGGAAGAGAAAAGGAGGATGCTTAGATTTAGATGTCGGGATGAAGAAAGGGTTAACAGACTCTGAATGATTGACGATGAAAAGAAATGTAAATTGTACATTGAGAAGATAGGTGAGTGGGAAGATTGGATAAATGAATGTGTGGAATTAAGGCGCAAATCAAAACAAAAATAATAGAGGCGAAGAATTGGAGAAGATGTATGAATCAAAGGGCATCGGGAAGGATGCTAATGAAAAAGATTATGGGTGAAATCGATAGAAGATAGAGGGGGATTGTTGTGGGTAGAATGAATAAATAGGAAGAGGGGGAAAATAACGGAAAAGGGAAGGGAAAAGGGGTAAGCAAGGAAATGGTGCGTTAAGAATAACTAAAAAACAGGGGGTTTCCTTTGTTGTATTTTATTTAAAGAGTAAGCGGGTGGGACGGGGAGAGGAGGGGGGGGGGGGCAAAAATGGTGAATGGGCGTCTAATTTAGTTCTTTTTAAAAATTGGGAGAGAGGAAGATTGTAATCTACATCAAATAGAGTTGCTACAATTTTAATTTAAAAAGTTTCATATCTCAGAAAGTATTATAAACAAAATATTCAAACAATTTAGGTTATACTGTGCATTTAAATCTCTTTCGATTTAAATTGAAACACCTTTTCTTTAAATTAAAATGTAAGGTATAGAATATCAAGGATATGGTTTGATATAAAATTTGAGACCCATTTTCTCAAAAACGGCTTCTGCCTCAGACGTATTGTACCGTAAACAAATAATGTTTATTTCACTTAATTCTCTGCAATTATTTGTATTTACAAACAGTTTTCCGGTTAATATTACTTAATTGCTGTATGCTTGTAGAAAGCCGAACTAACATTCTTGTGTTATATAACTGTTTTGACAAGGAAAATGTCAGTGTGGAATGGTTCGTCTACTTAATGTGTACCGAAATTGTGTCAAAAGCAATTAAGCACCTAATAAAACTCGGCCATAAAGGAAACAATTCAGGAACAGAGAGGACACACACTGTCAACACTTCCAAGAGCCCACGGATCATCAAAAAATCATTGCAGCACAATTCTAGCGTCGCTACGAGAAAAATTGCTTGTGAGAGCGGCATTAATCGCGAGTCGGTGCAACAAATAGATAAAAAAGAGCTTAAAACTCTGGAAGCTCTAAATTGTCTAGTTCCACACGGAGGAGAGCAACAACTTTCGATTTCTACGATGTCGTGAACTTCAACATTGGTTCAGAGGTGGAAGCAAATTCTCTTCAAAGATAAGAAGCTGTTCACAGCGAAGCAAGCGCACAATCGGCAAACGATAGGACTTGGTTTGCTGATTATTCAGGAGTTTTGATAATCGTCAGATACTCCAACAGGATTCAGCGCCGGATCACAAGGCTAAAACCATGCAAAAGTGGTTCATTTACAAGAGTTCATCTCATCTTCTGAATTGACGCGTTCCTCGCCGGAACTCGATGCTAAGAAATACAGCGGATGGACGGTTATGTGCGTATGGCGTACGGGTGGAAAAACTTGCGATCCATTGACAACAGTTTCTAGACATGTCTGGGCCTTTCTATCAGTGCTTGAGGTGGATATGTCGAAACCCAATAAAACATCAACATAAGTTGACAAAAAATATTGGTCAGCGACATTTTTTGTCATTGTTGTTAGAGCAATTCTGACTAACTATTTTAGACGTATAGTAAAAATGTCTAATGATACGAAATAAAAAAATGGTAAATAATAGATGAAGAAATTTAAAATTTTTACCTTAATTGGCAAAGGATCACCACCTAATCTAGTATCAACGAATTCATATTTGACTTTAAAAGCAGCCGGATGTAATGCTGTACCATCTTCAGTGCGATGCTGTACGAGTAGAGTACGACCAGTGGATAAATAACTTTCGTATTCGAGACATGGTCGTGTTAACCGTGTTGCATTTGCAAGAGCACTATGATCGCATAAGCGTGGCGCTTCATCGCATTTATCTTCAAGTAATAATGCACCGTCCCAAATACGTAGTCGTGTAGAACATTGTTGCTGAACAGTACCGTTAGATGGAGCTGTAAAATACGTAAATCCATAATCAAATACATTATTGGTTTTTATTAATTAAATAATATGCTTTCATAAATATAGCTATTTACGAAGATGCAGTTAAATTTCTGTAAAATTATATATACTGTTGAGCAAAAATGAAGGTCATGGTATAGTATGACATTTTTGTGTGGAATTTTCTGAATTATCAGTCGCACAGTCTAGAGTTCGTAGTATCATTCAAATAACCTTTACTGGCAAATTTCAAAAACCAAAAGTACATAAAACAATATTATAATAATCTTTCTAATATTCTAACACCAAACCAACTACAATAAAAAAATGCCAAAACCCATTCTCCTACTTTATCTCCACAAAAGAATAAGGAATTTTCTCCTTTACTTTACTTCATCCCCTCAATTCTCTTCTTCTCTATGCTCTCAAAATTTTTATCCATTATCACTATACCTTTCACTTCCTCTCCAAAACAGACTTACATTCCCAACCAACCATCTTTCTTCATAATTCCAATTAATTCACGTACATACATTCACCAAATATACCCACCTTTCCTCATTTCTTCCACATATTCTGAATATCCTCTCTTCCATCCAATACCTCTTTCCCTTTTGCTCACGCCCACCTCTAAATCGCGCAATAATTTGTTTTTTCCATGCTCATATCTGGTGTCATATGCTCTGGCCTTTCATGCCCCATTCATTAATATTTGGTATCGTATCTTTCATTCCGCAATCTTTTTCATCTTTCTTGAACCTCAATATCATTCATCCTTATCTCAATTTCATTTACAGCTTCGCCTACATCACACATTTTCTCAAATCGTATTTCCATAGACCATCCTATTCTTTCATGCGCTTTCTTCCTCTCTTGTTCATTCATTCAAACAGATACGGTTCTTTCAATCCTCTAAAGAAACCTTTCAAATGAACCAATTTTTCCAATCTCACTTACTGATCCACGAAAATCTTTCTCTCATACTTTACTAACTTCTGTATTCAACACTTGCATATACATTAAACATTTATACTTTTTTTCACATATATTCTTTTAACATTTATACATATTTAACATTTATACTTATATTTACACTTACATTATTACATTTATACTTCACCTATCTCACTCGGTGTTGACTTTTCTATTCCAATTATTCTCCTCAATACTCCACATTTCACTCTCTCCATTTTAGGTCTTTTTTCTACACTCCATACTTCCGCTCAATATAACAATACATTTTACACACAAACCTCCATTGTTATGAATCTCATTCTCACCGAATCCTCAAATTTTCGCACACATCTTATCCTATCCATTGCTACTCTTGTATTTTCACTACTAACCTAACATGTCCGTTGCAATTACCATAATAGTTTAACGAAAAACCTAAATACGTATACATTTTCAATCTTATTTCTTTCTAACTCAAGCTTATCCTATTTGCTGTTCCTTCCTTCTCCCTTCAAGCACAGTATCAGTTTCATTTTTTTCACATTCACGCGTAAACCTATTGTCACCATATGCGTATTCATCTTTTCGCAAAATGAATTGAATGGATACATTATCCATCCAAGACACTTTGCGAACTCGAAGAAAGCCAGCCAGCAGCAGCAGCCAATGGCAGCAAACAGTTAAGCCAAAGTGAATACCAGCGACACATAGCAGCGTTCACCGTCTAGAAAGGCCATTTGGTAAGCATTTCTTATTATATCTTCGCCATACACACAAAATCATCTGCATATTCCAACGATGACACCTACTGTTTTCCAAGCATCTCCCCTCTACCCTGTCTGTTTCTTAACACATTTTCCAATTCAGACACGCCATTTCCCACTCTTGTTCTCACTTTTGTCCCTTGGTACATTCCTCTTACAATCCTAATTATTCTTTTTGACATTACGACTTCATTCATCCTTATCCACAGTTTCTCTCTCATTATGTTGTCAAGTGCTGTTTGTAAATCCAAAAACATCATGTATAATTTCTTTCCGGTACACAACTCTTGACTCATTAGATAATTTCTGATAACCAAATTATCACTTCTCTTTCTCTTCTCTTTACAATGCTATTTTGGGTTTTTGGCCACACCTAAATCTCATTCAAATATCTCAAATATTGTTTTCATTATTCTTCCAAATAACCTGTATACTCAATTAATTATTATAATTCATCTATAATTCTCCACCTGCGTTCTCCTTTTTTATACATTAGGATTATTTCACCTTCTTTTCATTCATCTGGCATACTCTCTCTCTCTCTCTCTGATTCCAAATCTTATTAAATTCCTTTACTAATTTCCCAATTTCTTTCTTATTCAAATATCCCCAAACTTCAATGAGAGTTCCTAGAGGATCTATCGCAGTACATAGTTCTTATTTCCTATAATACTTCTTCTTTCTGTATGTCTTCCTCATTAGCATCCATATCAGTTCCACTCATCTTGGACTTCTCCTCTCTTTCTCTTATCCCCCATATCCACTCTGCATTTGTTGTTCCACTCATTTTTCTTAATACTTACCACGCATTTTTCTCTATCATTATTTATCGCAAAAATTATTCCCAGATACTTCCATAGATCACTTTCCATTTCAAAACTTTTATCTTTTGTTGCTTCTCTGCTTCCCTCCTATAGCTACATCACCTCTTTGTTGCCCTTAGTTTAGTATGTGCTTCCTTATACACTTTCCATTCCAAATCCCTCCCTTTATCTATCGGTTTCATATTCTCCGTGAGCTCTTACATCACCTTTGTATGCTTTTAATTTCCTTTCATTTCTGATTTTCTTACATCTCCTGTTACAAAGCGACTGAGGCTTCATAATAATTAAATCAATTAATTACGCGATAAGAATCTGTAATGGTTAGGTACGAAGTATGAACTAGCTGTCGACTGCTGCTGTGTGTGTATGTGTGGGTGTGCGTTGACGTGAATGAGCTTAGAAGATTCGTGTTGTTTTCTGTACAAATATAGGAGTTTTCCGTACAAATATAGGAGTAGGTGGATTTGGCTTTGTTGTTTAATACGTAAATATACGAGCAGCGTCCGATGTAATGATTGATATATGTGCTCGCTCATCGCTATTCACTGTGTGCTTGGCTGCTCACACGGTGAAAGTCACACGGGAAGCAAATAATTCGTTATGGCTAGCGTGCGCCACCACAAAGAGTAGAATTTTGGTCGCTGGTTTTGGGCTTATAAATAGCCGTGAAATTATTAAATTAATTCATCCCCTACTGCACCAAAGGACCCTAAGTCAACAGAACGACGCTTGCACTCGAGTGCAAGCTAGATAACATCAAGGTCAACAGTCAAAAAACTTGCACTATCAAGCAAGTATCACTAGAAGAAACACAAGATCAATTAAATTTATATAGTTCCTGACTTTACGAGCTCCAGGAAAGTCAGCCAGCAGCAACAGCCAGGCACAGCATCCTTCTTTTCTCTTAACCTCCTACTCATTTTCATCATAAAATCCTCCAGAATTTTATTTACGTATATAAATCCAATCATCGATTTTTCTCCATCAACTTAAACACTCCTGAAGCATGCTTCCTAGTATTCCTCATCTATACTATAATTTTCACCCACACCTATTCTCAACCTTTTAACTATTCCTCTACTTGTCCTTTCTTTTGCATGGTTTTTGTTTTCCTCCTGTCATTTCAAATTGTATTCATTTGTCAATTTCTTTCCTCCCACGCTTTCATCTCTACCCATGTTCCGACCAAATCAACTATATCAAATCCTTTAAATTACTATGGAGATCCTTTGTCTTCCCTTAAGCATTTTTTAGCTCCTGTATATTTCAACTTATAAGTTTCAGCTTCTGCACATTATATCCTTATTTAATTTCTTATTCCTCCTTACAAAGCTTTGTATAATATATTCATAATTCTTCATGTTTTCACTATTATCTACTCAACTTTTAAATCCACTTCCTTGCGTACGACTTCCCTTCTTCTTTATTCCAAAATAATTGTCATCAATCCGCCCCTGCTTACTTTCATATTTAACCTCTTTTTCTATATGTTTTCTACAATCTTCCTACATTCTATAAGTCTTTCTATTACTACGCTTCCTTCTGATTCCATATGTCCATCATCAATATAACCGTATTTTGCCTTATATATGCCACTCCATTCTCCCCTTTAGTTTTCATCCCCATCCCCTTTTCTAAGTACCATTCATTCAAAATTACGACTTCTCGTAATATTTATTGCGCTTTTAATAATACCGTCAGATCCTATTGTCGTGGGAGAAGTAGAAAGGTATACTAACACTATGAGGAGACTAACACCTGAAAACCAGAAGACTAGGTTCAGGGCGAAAAAAGTCACCACCGAAAGAGGTGATCGGTTTTCAGTGTTCGTTAGTTTGCGGAACTAAACAGAGCCTGCGAAATCAATTCAAGGAAGTTGGATATGTCAATATTAGTAAATGGACCTTTCGCCCTGGACCTGGATTGTCTTGTAGAAAGATGGCTACAGGTTTATCATAACGCAAGATGCAGTTTGAAGAGGAGTCAGGGTTTTGCGTTACTGGATAAGACGAATGCCTGGAGCAGAGTATGGAGAACACTCGGAGAAAAGTACGACTTTCATTTAGCGGCACGCCTGTTATGTTTTCCGCAGGAATCAGTTAATTTTCGCAAACAGTTGACATTTCATACAAAATATTTTACCGACGGTCCGGCAATACAATACAGAGGTTCTAGAAGAGCATTTGATGTCTTTCATGATCACTTTTGGCACGTGTGGTACTTTTATGCGTGATAGTGCTAGACGTAACGCAGCCTAGAGTTATCGATGAATGTCTGGTGGTGAGGTGGAAAAATGACGCGATGTGATTGATCAACCTCCAGTTCAAACATGAACTCCATCGAGAATGTTTGGGATGAGTTTTAACGTAGAATTCTAAAGCGTACATCAGCTCTTAGGACTGTACAGGAACTGAAGGAGTTGCTATTGCAAAAATGGGATAAAATTGAAGAAAATGTAATCCTTAACATAATCCAGGTTATACCTCGTCGACTTCAAGCAAGAAAAGGGAATACATGTAAGTAATGCCTATTTTTAAATTTTTGCAGTGTTATATTGTTCCTAATAAACTGTTAATTTCGTTTAAAATGTAAATTTAGGTGCTCTTTCTAAATAGACCGGAAAATTAAAAAATATGCTTTGCGATTAATTACTGAATTTTTAATTTACAGTACAAACTATAGTGCAATGTTTTAAAATTGGACCATATAGCTTAAAACAAAAAAATCCATAAAGATATTATCGCGTGGGAATTCGTACACTACATGGAATTAAGTTAGTTTCCACGAAAATTTCGTTGGTCGTGAAACCTCCCAATTCATTCGGCATCAGGAAACCTTAAAATGTTACAAAACTATATTTTTAACTAATGGTAGAACGAGAGGTATTTTATTAATCAAGGTTTTAAAATGTACGCGCAGTGAAGATAACTTACACTTCACTTTAATGTTTATTTAGCGTGCTATCAATCACACACTGTACTCACGGTACAAAGTGAATTTCGAGTGGCTTCACGAAGCAAAGTGTCGTGAAGGATTTAGATGTAAGTTTTTAAAACTAAACAGGACCTGCTGAAAATGACTGCTCTATATAATTCATTCTCGAAAACCTAGAACAGCTCGCAGCCGGTGACTGCTATAATAGTGGCTCTTTCTTGAACTAACTTACTGCCTATTTGCCACCTATTTTAAGGTCTAGGATTTTCTGTTGGCTGCAAGTACTTTTTGCAGTTTGAAGACCGAATCGAACCGAATAGTCCCAGGGAGTAGCGACGGTGCATCGCTAATTGACCGAAGATCAAAGAAGTGTTTGCTAAGAAGTAAATGAGGCGTTAGCTACGTACATATATCTATACAGTAGAATTTAATTTACTGGATTTATTTAATTGAGTATAGTTTTTGTTTTATATTTAATTAATTATCACTTTGACAATGAAGTTTTCACTAATTTAATTGCGTAGCCATTTCTATCGTTAAAATATCATAAGTATAAGATGACATAAAGTTTTGCTCGCCAGTAGAATAAATAAATAAATAACTTTCTAAATATTTGCAAGAAAGTAACGTAAATACTTTTATGTTGGCTAAAAATGATAAAAAAAAAATACTAAAAATTATTATCACATACCTAAAACGCTCTGTGAAGGTGACTCCCCAGCTAATAAAGCTCTTTGCGAATAGGACACAAAACTGATCCACACCAAATCACCAAGATGGCCATGAAAATTATACGAACAGGTCGTATTTGGTGGGAGACTATGTTTCGGGCTAAGTAATATACCTCTACGTCCTCGACCAGTCCAAATTTCATCGCCGTCTTGAGTTGTTGCATTCACATCAAACATACAACCTGAAAAACGTACATAAAATATAGTCCTCTTGAAATGTATTCTACACCATGCGTTTCATATACTAACAGTTTCAAATTAAGCGCGCACATATATAGGTTGGTACGGCTGAAATATGTGTCAGTTAGTAGTCGTCAATATAATGAAATATTAATGATAGCTTTTTATTTTATTATGAAGTTCGTCTTTTCGTTTCATTCTGTTCTTGCTTATATTTTATTTTACTGTTTATTAAATCGTTTTTACCGAAGAACTGGCGTCACTGACGTTATTACACGTATCGCCAGGCTCAAATGGAACTGGGCGGGACACGGGGCCCGGATGACGGACGGAAGATGGATAAAGAGGCTGCTGGAGTGGAGACCTCGAGCGGACAAACGAAGTAGAGGGAGACCTCCGACTCGCTGGACAGACGATATAAACAAAATCACGACAAACGATACAGACGGCTCATGACAGAGAAAGGTGGGCAGAAGAAGGGGAGGCCTATGTTCAACAGTGGACGCAGAGGGGCTAGATGATGATGATGAAATCGTTTTTACCATATATAAAAATTTTAATAGGTTGTAGGGCCAGGTCGCGTGTACCACTGTGAGAATTGGTGACAAAAAGTAAACAGTCGTTCCATATTTCATATATTACGTTTTGTCTTTGTGTAGTTGATCTTTGTATAGTGCCGTTTTATTAAAATAAACATCAATGGCAGACAACTTAAACGTATCTACTATAAGCAGGTTTGATGGTAAAAATTACCGACAATGGAAATTTCAAGTAAAATGTGCCTTAAAAATAAAAGGTATTTACGAGATTGCCGCAGGAAAACTACCAAAAACCGATGCAGGTGCTGAAATTGAATCCTAAAATAAGAAAGATGCTCTTGCATTGTGCACAATTAGATCGACAATGGAACAAGGTCAGATTACACTGATAGAAAACTATGAAACGTCGAAGGATGTAATTAATAGATTAGACAGCTTATATTCCATAAAAACTGTGACAAACAAAATGAAGTTGCATGAATAGTTTCATCTTTACAGAATGTCACCGTCAGATACTATAGCGCAACATATCTCAAAGGTTCAAAATTGATACGAGAATCTGGAGATTCAGTAAGTAACACAGGCATCATAACAAGAATTATAAGTGCGTTATCTCAAACTTTAGAAATTTTAGACAGAATTGCTCATTATTAGATGAAAATAAATAAACTATTCATAATTTGACAGCTCGTCTAATAGATGTGTCAAACTCCTACAGAAAACTCCGAGATATCTTTAGTAACGTCAAACTTTAGCAAGCTAAAACATAAACAAAAGTAGCAATAATCTCAAAACAATAAGAATCTCAAATGAAGGATAACATGTTACAATTGTAATAAGGAAGGACACATGTCAAAGAGTTGCGCGAGCTCAAAGAGTTGCGCTGAGCTCCGCGAAAAAATCAAAGTGATAATAAAAACAGGCTAGACCAAGCTCATTATAATGTAAATAAAAGCGGATATTATATAGCATTTAACATAAAGAATGTGCATGTGAGAAAGCATGTGGGAATTACAATAAGGGATAGAGTTCCCAATGAAAGAATACGACAGAGAACCGGGGTTACAGATGCGGTAGAGCGA
>WYDF02065279.1:0-11624 GCA_009867245.2 Adranes taylori
CGCGGCAAAGCCGCGCCCACAGGCCACGGTAGTGCGGACAGCAGTCCTGTTCGCGCTGTTGGCAATTATGGGGACCCGGTGGGGAGCGGAGGGGAAGGGGGGCAAAACAACGTTTGCCGGGTCCGCTAGTTTAATAATAAATTTTAATCCTGTGATAAAAAGAGTGCAAAAAGAAATAGCTATTCCGTCGAGTACAAGATAAGAATTGTGGAAGACTCCAGTGATAAAAATCTTATAGCTTTCTGCAAAGAGAAGAAGTTGGATCTACGGATGGTCCGAAAATGGTGATCAGAGTACAATCTGAAGTCTCATTCAACAGGTCGACGAGGGAAATGCCAAGTGTGGACCAGGTCTGCAACCATTATTTCCTGAATTGGAACACATCATCTGTAATGATAGAAGAGCAGCAAAGTTTTTGGTTCTTTGCCGGGCTGATATTCAAGCATTTGATATGGCAATGGCATCATAACTAGACCTATAGCCAGAGAAATTCAAAACATGACAACAGTGTGTGGATGGTAGCACAGAGCACAATCAAAGATAGTAGCACAAGAGAAGAATAAAAACAAGGATTGCAAGAGGAAGATAAACTCATCAAGTTAAATGAACTCAAACTATAAGAGGTGTGACAAGTTCAAGTACTTGGGGGCGCTGGTAATCAAAGATAGCAGCACAAGAGAAGAATAAAAGCAAGGATTACAACGGGTAACAGAGTTTACTGGGCGCTCATTAAGATCTTGAAGTCGCGCAGCCTCAGTAGGAGGTCGAAAGTCGAAGATATATGGTCGTAGGTCAAAGATATATCGAACTGTTATAAGACCGGTGGTAAATGTATGATGCAGAAACATGGACAGTGACTGTGACAGAACAGAAACTTTTGAGGAGATGGGAGAGAAAGGTACTAAGAAAGATTTTTGGTGCAGTGAACGAGGAGGGACAATGGAGAGTACATAAGAAAATAACATTGATATCATTGAATCTATACGATTATGCAGACAACGTTTTGGAAATAAAGAGCAACAGGTTGAGATGGTTATGGCACGTAGAGCGAATGTCTGAGGATAAGATCTACAGAGGAAATCAAAGTGGCAGAAGACACAGAGGAAGACCACGGAAACGATGGCTGAATGATGTGGAGGATAACTTAAGAAAGATGGGAGTAAGGAGATCGAGGAAACTAGCAGAAGATCGTCAAGATTGGACGAGGAGACGCCAAGGTCATATATGTGGGCTGTAGCGCAGAGGAGTAAGTAAGTAAGAAATTCCGTCCAAAATGCCAAAAATCAAAAGTCAATGCTGAACTGGATGATAAATTCTAAAGCCTTACACAACATTGGTCAAAATCTCCTTTCCTCTCCACCTTTTTGTTCGATAAATACATAAGAAAAAGCTCGGGATTAAATAAATATTGAGTTTTAGTGTAGAATTATGATATTAACTGTGCATTTAAATGAGACGTAACTGCATTCCATATTTTGTACATGATATAAACTGATTATTGGTTTGTTTATGCAATTATTGGAACTGTGGTTTAATGTGACTATGGTGCCAGGAAAATATAAATATTAATTTTTCTCATGTTATTATTTTTACTTCGGGAAATAAAGCTACAGATACTTGTATGCAAGTAAGCATGTATGTTTTTTTATATCTATTTTTAAAAGCAGTATAGAATCTGTGACTACCGCATTGCCACATCTGCGTGGCTTTAGTCAACCAGTTACAATCTTCTGGTAGAGCTAGGATTCGGTGTCGAAATACACTTTTATTCAACGCCGATCGATAAAGCATCACATTTGTGTTACCTAAAACGTACATATATACTTTGTACAGACATATATGTATGTATATAATATTATACGTAGGTATATATATATATAACTTTATGTACATTGCTTATGTACATAGAAATATACATACTCTAGTTGCTCATTGCGCAGGCTAGTTGCAATAATTACGCACTTGCAAATTCCAATTTAATTTTTAAGTTGACGGCTAAGCATTATATACCAGTTTAATTAGCATCTTGACGTATATATAAATTGCTGTGTTTTGACCACATGTTTTCGTTTCTTGATTATGATTCGTTCATCCTTAGGCCAAGAAGAAACAGCTTTCATTTCTTGCTGGTGACCCCTTTCCCTTAGGATAATATAAAACAATTATTACAATGAACAAATTTTTAATATCTTTTGATTTTACTCAGCATAAGTTTGTGATCAGCCAAAACAATGACCCGAACATATCTCTTAGGATTTATAAAAAAAGATGGAAATTTGACGTGGGTTTTTACGATTTTATTAGAGGCCTAACTCAACATCAAATTCTACGAATCGCTTCATTCTACTTTTGATAAGGAAGAAACAGGTATCTTTTTCGTATTCCATGAACATTTAAGTATGAAAAATCTATTCCCGATGGATTTTGCATAATTTGATGTGATGCTGAACAAAAGGCTCATGCCAATTGGTGTAAAGGTGGCTATACCCTGACCCACTAGAGGACATGACTCATTTGGTTTCTTTCGCGCCTTATGTACCTCCTTATGTACATAACGCCAGAAATGCCTTATGCACCTCCTT
This sequence comes from Adranes taylori, assembly GCA_009867245.2. Lineage (NCBI taxonomy): Eukaryota > Metazoa > Arthropoda > Insecta > Coleoptera > Staphylinidae > Adranes > Adranes taylori. The sequence goes on from WYDF02065279.1 coordinate 2,583, forward strand.
TCTCACATGTGCATATAAAACTTTTAACCATTTACAAGCAACAATAATATATTACAAAACGCAATAAAAACAAGGAAAGGGACCTAAGTAGTTCTGTCGTGTAATGTGTACGCAATCTGAAGAATGAGATAATTTGGGGGCATGCAATAAAATGTTTATTGCCAATTGGGCCGTGTTTCACTCTGCGCAAAGCGTCATAAACTAAGCTGGTTTAACATGTACAGACGTAATTGTAAGCTTGATTCAGTATGCTTGAACAATCCGATTGTACGAGCAAACTTGAGCGTGTAAGAAAGACTGTGCAAGCATTTTAATATTACAAGCGGCTTGAATGAAGATTGATCGAATTTCGATTATTCATCCCAGCATGTTTCTCTTAAGGTGGCTACAGACGTACATAACTGTAAGCTTAACAAGTTTGTTTAAACAATCCGATTGTACAATTTGAGTGTGCGTAAGAGAATTTTGTGCAAGCAGTTTAATTTTACCAGCGGCTTGAAAATTGATCGACTTTCGCTTGTACCACCACATTAGTCTCTGCAAAACGGAGAGTGTGTAGCTGAACTGTCCAAGTTTATGCAAGCAAATAAATATCACTTCTGAGTGAGATTTGAAGGAATCCACATCAATGGGAATAAATAAAATAAATACAAAACTTAATAAAAATAGATGGTAAATGAAACTTCTGAGAGTTAAGTCAAAATTTTTCTCTACAACTGGCCTACGTTTCGATGATTATTTTTACCATCATCATCAGGGCTCTAGAACTTTGATTGATAATTAGTTTTTTAATGTCTATTATTCCAATTTTACAATTCTATTGATATGTGTTCTTGTTGACCCAACACCCGGAAGTTTCATTTACCATCTAGATAATAAGAGATCAGGAAATAGTAACATCACATACACATTGGTAACGAAACATGGCATTCTTTCAACACATTGCAACAGCTGTGGATAATAAATTGTGTATGCTTTTATAAACAGATTGATCAAGCATGCTTGATAAGCTTGCAGGTACATCTGTAGCCACCTTAAAAATTTTGTGCACTCATGTGAATGACACAAGCGGCTTGGATGAGTATTGATCGAATTTTGTTTATTCATCCCAGCACGTTTCTCTCAATAAAATGAAGCTTCAAGCTTGTACAAGCAAATATAAGCTTGTGAGATTTTGAAGGAATTCAGATCATTGCGAATAAATAAAAAAAAAATGTTTCAGGAATTATATGATAAAATGATAAAATTTATGATATAATTCCTGAAACAAGTGATGAAATTTTGATTCAAATAAGATTCGTGATTCATTCTGAATATCGTTTCAACACATTGCAACAGTATGTAGATAAGAAACAACCACCGCCATGAAGAGGAACCCAGATAGTAATAGAATAAAAAATTGTAATAATAGATAAAAAAAACTTTTGATAGAAATTTAAAAAAAATATTAAATTCCAATAGGACTCTTAGATCTCATGAAACGTAAAATATGTTTAAACTGAATTTTTAAATAAAGTGTTCAGTTTGACCCCTCCCAAAATTATAATGGGGACCCGCGACTGATAACAACATTTATTAAATTCCACTAGCACCATTTTATAGATTTCATAAAACGTAAAATATTTTTTAAAACTGAAATTCCATTGGTAATGATCAGTCTGTACCCTTACCAATATTATAATGTGGACCCGCCATTCATAACAACATTTATTAAATTCCAAAAGCACCATTTTATAAATCTCATATAACGTAAAGTATTTGTTACGACTGAATTTCTAAATAAAATGATCAGTTTGAACTCCTCCCAAAATTATTATGAGGAGCCACCTCTGATAACACTATTTATTAAATTACAAAAGTCCCGTCTTATAAATCTCATAAAACGTAAAATACTTTTTAAAATTCAATTCGTAAATAAAATGATCATTTAAATTCATTCCAAAATTATAATGTGGATCCACTGATAACAGCATTTATTTAATTCCAAAAGCATCATTTAATAGCACTTATGAAACTGTGCGATGTGGAATGCCTTTACATACCTTGGAATATCACCTACAACTATTACTTCCTTGAATCGCCTATTCACTCTGATTTTCTAATTGTACTTTAAATCCATCTTATAGATCTCATGAAACGTAAAATATTTGTTAAAACTAAATTTCTAAATAAAGTGTTCAGTTTGACCCCTCCCAAAATTATAATGGGGACCCGCCACTGATAACAACATTTATTAAATTCCAATAGCACCATTTTATAGATTTCGTAAAACGTAAAATATTTCGAGAGGTGGTAATTACTCGTGAGGTGGTAATTACTTCCTGTAAGACCTTTTTTTAGTAAACGGAGTAAGAAGTTACAAAAGATTCAAATAAGTTTTTTCATTAACTCATCTCATTTAGTAAGTTGATATGCGAATAGGAATTTCTCTTGGCTAACTACTTTTTACACCACATGCCACTTTTTCTGTACAAGAAGTAATTTCGCTAAAGTAAACGCGGCATTGTTCCAGCTGGACATAGGCCGCACCCAAACATAGGCATTTACGTACATACTTGCACATAAAGGGATATTGTGTATGCTTTTATAAACAGATTGATCAAGCATGCTTGATAAGCTTGCAGGTACATCTGTAGCCACCTAAAGAATTATGTGCATGCATATGAAGACACAAGCGGCTTTGATGAGGATTGATCGAATTTTGATTATTCATCCCAGCACGTTTCTCTCAATAAAATTGATAATCAAGCTTGTGCAAGCAAATATCAGTTGTAAGTGGGAGTTAAAGGAATTCACATCAATGCCAATAAATAAAAACAAAAAAAAATGTTTCAGGAATTATACGATAAAATGATAAAATTTATCACATAATTCCGGAAACAAGTGATGAAACTTTGATACAAATAAGGTTCGTGATTCATTCTGAATATCGTTTATGACAAATCTCGTAGGATGTTTCTTTAACTCATCTCAGTTAGTAAGTTAGTAAAAATGTCGCTAAAGTGAGCGCATCATCGTTCGAGCTCAACATAGGTCATACATTAATTTGCGCTTCTTCAAATAACCGTGCACATGTGGTGGCGCTTATTGTGCATGCTTTGGTTAAGCATGCTTGGTGAAGCATGCTGGTCAACAGATTGCTCTAGCGTGCCTGACAAGTTTGCAGTTACGTTTGTACCCACTTTAAGGAAATGCTCAAAAAATTCGAATGACTAACTTCAAAATCCATATAAAAACGGAACAGATGGAGGTATCCGTCGTATATTCGTACTAGCTGGAAACAAGCAACAATCAGCTATTTGGGTGTTCTTACATGAACCGAACCCAACAAACATTCCGCCTGCACTTCCGCCTGTTCAGTTATGTTATGTAACGGTCGTAAGTCACCTCTCAGGTGACAATAATATTTTGTCACTGTGGTCGTATGTGACATGGCAGGTGACAAGACGAATCCTATATAAAGTCGTTGTCATTAACATCTCCAGAAGATACTCACCTTGTAGGTGATTTGGATTTTCGCTTGTGTGTCTGCAGTCGGACAAGAATAGGCATGTTAATGATTATATGTAAAGCTGGCTTTCTTGAGGGTTTGTATCTGCACCTATCGCTTTCATAATTATTATTTATTATGTTACGAGGGTTTCAGTAGCATGGTATTTGCCAAACAGACCGGAAAATTACGCTTTTGCGCTTTTCGACGCAATTTCTATTCTGGGCGCTGAAGCGGTACTCATTTGAACATGTTAAGTTGACTACAGTTCCATCGATAGCTTCAACAACCTTATGGAGACACAGCTCCCTCTCACCCTTCCGGTAGACAGATAGATTTTGTTTTAAGATTTTGGGCGAAGATTTTTTCATTTAATAATTTCATACCTGCCTAGTAAGCGTTCTGTACGAATTGTGACTTTCCTGTAAAGACGGTGAGCACTCTGGTTTAATCTAAAGTTTCACACACGTTGCAACGCTACGCTTTAGATGCCTTCGTAAGCGTCGTTTAAAATACTAAATTGATTAGCGGTATTATTACTAGTCGTGCATATTATTACTAGAGTTGGAGTAAAGTGGCTTAGAGTTCAAGTTTCTAGGCGGTTCCTCTACATTGATTTGCATTATACTCGTATTGATCAGATAATTAGTCCGCACACCTCCTCTCCCAGTTCTAATGCGACACCTGTTCCCGTAACCAATAGTTATCACGGCACCAGGTACCTTACGATCCAAGCAGCCAGCTAAGGAGAGTCATAGTTACTTCCCCCATTAATGCATTTCAATGCCATCAATGCCTTTTGAAGTCAATTTTAAATACATTCTGCCCAAAAAATGTAGAAAGAAAATTTTATACATTTCGATAGTGATATTGGCAGTGAATGTTTTGAAAACAATTCTCAAAGTGATTTTGATTCTAGTAGTCACATCTTATTACATCCTAAGAAAAGTTCTACCAATAAAATATTTTAGTGAAGAAGAAAATGATGTAGAAATAGAAAATTTTGATAACCAGATTGAAATCGAGAGTGATGATGTGATGATGCTCTCCATAGTAGTATTGCTTCTACAAATACCAATCGCTAATACCAATCACCAACAAATCGTCAAATTTTTTGAATTAAAATAAAGTTTTACTAACGAACTCATAACGGAAATTATAATACAAACAAATTTATATGCTAACGAGCAAATTGCAAAGAAGGAATTATCCGCCAGATGTGTTTGGCAAAATTGAAAAAAAAACATTTAGTATGAGGAAATGCTTGTTTTTTTGTGTCATTTTGAATATGAGTATAACTATGTGACATTTTCAAAGACTAAGATTTTTAAGTGAAAGCGTTTTTATCAAATTTCTTGGATGGTCTATTTGCATCAAAATCTGAACACTAATAGCTATCCAATAACAATATTTTCGAAAGTTAAAAACTATTTGGATTATATTGATTCAAAGTTTAGACATAACTTTGTTCCCAGAAAAGAAATATGTGTGGATGAATCTGTAGTGCCGTTCAAAAGAAGATTCAGTTGTTTAACTTGTAGCTCCAATAAACCAACTAAATGGGGAATACGACTGTATGTTTTTGTAGATTCAAATACTGGATATTTGATATTGCCCTATTTTGGACCTGTTACGTTGGAGTTTTTAATTTATCGCTGGCTTCCTGTCAGAGGAAGGATCGTTTTCCATTTGTACAATCTACTCGAATGAATCCCCTTATTCCGAAGGATATCATCTTCATGTCGACAGATACTATACCAGTGTCCACTGGCTGAAGAATTGCTTAAAATGAAATGCTATTTAACGGGTACTATAAGAGCTGATTTCTGCCAAAGCCAAAGCAAACCGATGTCTAAAATTAAGGACTGTTATCAGATGTCGTTCAAGAACAAGTAAGCTGTGAGATTAATGATGGCGAGACAAACAAATTATTTCCATACTTGTTCATATGATACTGGGTCAATGAAAACTGTATCAACAAGAATGTCATCTGATGGTTCTACCTGATCCCGCCGTATAATTTCAAACTTTAAAATATTTAATTATCTGACTTTAAAAGCAAGGCACAATACTAGAAACCAGTTCTATCCTATCCATATGTCGTTCCAAAATATTTTTGTTAACTGCTCAGCTGCTACTCTTACCTTTCTCACAATCATACTCACCTATTCTTTTGCTCCCAATTCATATATATCGTACACCCCAAGTACTTAAAACATTTTAGACATTCAACCTTCTCACCATTAATTTCAAACCATCCACTTTTACTATCTCTGCCCATTTTCTTACATACCATTATTTTCGATTTTCCCACATTCACTTCAAGTCTCTATCTTTCCACATCCCTTTTTAAACTTACTATCATCTCTTTTATTTCCTCTCTGCTCTTCGCCATGCACACAATGTCGTCTCCATAGCATAGCGACATATCGTCTCGTTTCTTAGCACCACTCCTCCACCTTGTCCTTTCTTTAACCTCAATTCTAAGTCAGACGAGTGTATATTAAATAGGCTTGCACTAAGCGGATGTCCCTGTTTCACTCCTCCATTTACATTACACCACTCTTACACATTACTTCAAACTCTTGACCGTACACTTGCGTCCTGATGCAAGTGTTTCACTTCATCCACTTACATTTTTGTATTCCAACCTTTTTCATTCTCTTCCATAAACATTCTCTCTTTAACTTGTAGAACGCAACTGTGTGTCCCAGGAACAACAAGTACACCCTCCTTCCTTCTCCTATCTCCTGATTTATAATGTAGTTTAGTGTCACGATATTATCCATTGTACTTTTTCCCTTCACAAAACCTGTCTGCGTATTCGACAATATTTTGTTTTCTTTCGTCTTTTTTTTCCAAAAACCTATTTATTATCCTCCATTCGTTATCGTGATCCCATTATACCTTTTTACATCCATCCTATTTCCTCTTTGACCCTGGAATCGGTTCTCCTTTTTCCAATCATCTGCTACCCCCTCAATAATTTCTAACCGAAATGTTATTTTTGTACGATTGAAAATTTTTCTCATACTTACCGGAATAATTGCAACCTAGTAGTGAAAAACATGTATAAAAAACTAGAGTCCGATGATAAAGATTAAGATAATTATTGATTTTCCTGTGGAAGCTATTTTTTTCTGGAGTATAGCAAGACAATATCATCCACAAAGGCTTTGTAATATACTTCCAAACTAATTTTTTTTGCATGTTTAGAATAAATGTCATAATACGGGTTCCAAGGTAAATTTCTAGGGCTGTATATGTATTCATCTATACCTATTTAATTGAAAGTTACCAACCGCATGACCACGAAAACGTTTTCTAGATCTATTACTGCTGCAATTACATAATTATTTTCATTTATGTAATTTATTATTTAGTTCAATGCTGTTTGTATTAAGATAATCAAACCTGTTTGTATCATTTAGAAATTTTTGCCGTCTCCTTTGTATAATTTCTAAGTGTGTTTAAAAATATACGTATGATACGTTTTGATCTACAATTTTCCTGGATTTTTTTAAATCTTGAATTCAGCATTTTGTATACTCAACAACCTTTACAGTCCACAGTAGGTCCAGTATTCGAGACTTGACTTTTAATTACAGAGTTTCCCAACCTTTTTTGCGTCATGCTTTTCCGGGTTATAATTCTATATGAGATTGCCCCCCCCCCCCCTCCCGCACTCTAACCTATCATCCTACGATCATAGGTAGGTTAGCGGGCGAAAGCAAAACGCGGGTGGGGCGGTGCAAGCTGAGGCCTTACGTGAGACTTTAGGCGATATTTACGTCGTTAAATGGATTTTCTTTCGAAAATGCAAACCTATTGCCCCCCACCCTTCCACCTCCCTCTACGATCTCACTATGCCTCTCATAAAATCATATTTATTCAAGCATGCGATTATATGCCATCCAGAGAGATATAAACATTTGCTCAAGCCAGAGAAGGTAAAAAAAGAAGAGAAAAATATTGTACACGTATAACAAAAAATAATTTTTTTAGGTAGTTATATATATATAAGCATTAAATTAAAAACAGTAACCTTAAGGAAGCGTATTACATTAAAAAACGCAAATAACAAATAAAAACAAAAGGTTTACAGTAATTAAATTTTCTTACAATAGGCATAAATCTCTTTAATCGAGTATGATGTATCGAGAGTGCAAATATAACAACACAAACAAAAAAGAAGCCATATGGAATTAAATTTTACTACAATAGGCATAAAACTTGTCGATGAAATATGGAGCAGTCTATCAGTAATGCTTTTAAAGCTAAAAAACTCATACATGATTTTAAATAATTTGGTACTATGTTGTAAAATTTACAACCAGTATAAAAGACACTTTTTTTGTCAAATAAACTTAATCGTGTTGAGGCAGCGAAAACAACTCCCTGTGCGCAATGTGGTATTCATGTGTGTGCTTTGTATTGTTACAGAAATAGTCAAAATGTTTGTAGGCATGGCATAGTATTAAATAAACAGCGTAAATTGTTAATAATTTTTCAGCTTTGAAAACAGCTCTGCAACTTGTTTCCCTGTTTATATTTCAAATTGTACGTAATGCTCTTTTCTCTATAATAAAAATTCGATCAGTTTTCAATTTATAAGCTTCCCCATCCCAGAAAATTATTCCGTAGGTTACAGCACTGTAAAAATTTCCAAAATACAAATTTTTAACACTAAGATGATAGAACCTTCAAGGAGTAACAAGTTTCTCAAGAGGAGCGTGTGCCACTGGTTGGGAAGTCCAGCTTTAAAACATTCTTTTAATATGATGGACTCAAGAATAAGAGAACAATTACACTACAATATGTTTGAATTATTTGTATTGATTTCAGCAGAATTTTTGTAAAATTACATGAAAATCTGGACTAGATATTTTCAATAATATTTGAACAACATTCTTCTGAATCTTTATAGAAGTATCATACTGGTTCTTGAATTTGTACATAAGGATAAGTATGTATGTACATGATAACAAATTTTATTTGTTTCTAGAATAAGCAACTAACTTGACTGCTTAGATTCCATAGAACTTAAAGCTATATGTCGACGACCTTGCGGGATGCGAAATAAAGAGAGAAGAAAAACGAGAAATATATTCTTGAACCTACTATATACTATAAACATTTTTGCAACATAGCATATATAATTATGGAGGAATATAACGCGAAATGGAAGCCATCAGTGTTTAATACATTACTTTATTACGAAGCAATCTCGCGTATTTGGGTTTAAAACTTTATTTTCGTTATAATATATTCAAAAATATATTTTGTTATCCACAACCTCTTATACAAAGAAACGTTAGCTTTATAAGTAATGTTGCCATTTTCTTGGCAAAAACCTCAGAAATATGGAGATAACACTATGAAGAACTATAAGCGACTAACTCTATTCGACTAACAGGAATTAATTTAAATTAATTGAAATTAATTCCTTGAAAAAACTCGCACCCAAAGATTATTAGTTCGTGCAAGTAAAAAAATAGAGATAAGAGAAGAGAGAAGAAAATTACATAACAAAAACGACATCGTACTCACCG
>WYDF02065290.1:0-11623 GCA_009867245.2 Adranes taylori
ACGACTATCCGAAAAAGGTACAATGAGATGAATGATACTATAACGTTAAAATGGAATACTTCTGATACTGAAACTACAGGACAGCTTATATTGTTATTCACAATATCTGTAATATCTGAGCTATTCGAGCTGTTCAAGTGCGTGTTATCATGATATACTGTAGAGAAAAAATCCGCAAACAATTTTACAATGTCATCCCAATTGTCCTTTGCTAAATTGTTATACAGAGAATTTAATATTAGTGTCCTTATCATTGTTTTGTACAAACAATTTATGTAATCTGATGTTTCTCTCATCATCATTTTTAATTCCTTATTAAAACACACGGGATGGCGGGAAGTTCTAACCCGTTTCACTGGAACATACATATCTATTAATTTATAAATAATAGTATACAACTTATTAATACTACTGTCGTGATCCAACTCTACAAATTACATGCTCCAATCCACATTATTAAATGCTATATTTAAAACACCAAAGACTGCCTTTCACCAGTCATAGCAAATTTCATCCACATTAATTTGGAAACAAACTGTCACTAGCAGATTAACATTCAACAGATAAAACATCAGTTCATATTAAATCAAGAAATACTCCCCTAATCAAATTAATAAAATTCCCAATGCTAGAAATACTATTGGGAATTTTATTAATTTGATTATAGTTAATATGCACACTTTTCCGCTAATAACAACGCACAGTCTTGAATGTGATTAGATGAATTATTCACGTCCACAAGATTGCCACATCATTCAATGCCATATAGATTATAATCTCCAGTTAGTAATAGGTTCCACACCACAAATTTATTGCTTATTTCTTCAATTGCACTACAGTGAACCTTATTAATATTCAGATTTGAATTAGACGGTATGTAAGTGCTCCTATCACCAGCCTGCTTCTCGGCGTTGATATAGCAACAAATAAATGGTCGACATTCACAATACTACAAATAATTTTCGGAGATTTAATCTCTTATTAACAGCCATCAATACTCCACCTCCTTCGTGTTTTGTCACTTGTAAGTGGACTTCTATCTAAGCGAAATATATTGAACGAATTTAAATTTAATTCACCATCCGATATTCATTATTGAGCTAACTCTCTATGATGATTATAATATCGTAAACACAGCAGTTACCATTATTTCCAAATTTCTGTAATTTTGTTTTCATACCGACATTGTGATATTAAATTGATAATGAGGGAATATTCAGTTTTTGAGCTATTAGGGCGATTACCATTTTTCTTTTTTACAACTGAGAGTACCCCGTTATGTAGAGAATTGAGTAATCATTACAACCATTAATATTTTTGGAATTCAATAATTGCACTGCCTCTCTGTATAAACCACGTTGAACCTTGGTTTGATCCGCAGCAATTCTAATATTGCCTTGAAGTTTTCTTTTATTAGAAAGAATCTTTATAACTTCTTGACGATCCTTTAATATAACATTTAACGAATTTCAAAAATTTCAATTGTAATAGTACCTCATCTAACATTTATATTAAAGGAATGCCTGAAAGAAGGCACCTTTCCAAATTCTCTGAAGTCCGCAATACTGCATCCTATATACGAAAAAGGAAATAAACAAGACTGTCAAAGTTATCTGCCAATATCAGTGCTACCGATAATTTTAGGTAAACATTAACTACTTTAGCAGACTTCTTTCATAAACATAACTACTTTAGCAGACATCAATCACAACAGGTAAAAGCGCAATAGACGATATGGTATCCCTTCTCACATTTGTGCATGAAGCTCTAGACTAATATGAATAGTACAGTTCACTAATATGTGATGTGCCGAAGGCATTTGATCGTATGCTAATTGAGATCCTTTTGCATAAGCTCAAAAACTATGGTTTTCAAGGTGTTACGCTAAAAAATTATAACATCTTATTTCTAAAATCAAGAACAGGTCACAAAACTAAACAATGAAGTAAGCAAACCAAAACAAGTTATACGAGGAGCTCCATAAGGATCTATTTTAGGCCCACTAGTTTTCCTCATTTATATAAACGACTTGCCCACATATATACAGTCAAGGTACAAGCACACGTGGTCCTACTTACAGCTGACACCTCAATAACAGTGAAAACACATCGAAAAATAATCTTCAGGAAAATCTTGATACAGATTACAACATGCTGAATTATGATTCGCCCAAAATCAACTTCTCTTAAATGAAAAAAAAACTGCTCTTTTAAGATATGAAATGGACAAATGGGAGAAATCAGATGATCCCAAAAAATTTCTAGACATTCAAATAGTTTCCAAACTAACATGGAGAGGCCATTGCAGTGAAGGAAGCAGGCATCATGTCTTACTACTACACAATGTTTGAACCCAGAATCCGATACGTCATTGAAGTTTGGGGTCACACGGCATATCTTTAAGAGATTTCAAAGAACAAAAGGAAGCATCCGCAGTTTGGAAGAGTATCATGCACAACCTCTTGTAGAGAGTATTTTAAGAACTTGAAAGTACTTACTGTTCCCGCAATTTACACATTCAGTGCAATGAAGAAAATACATGAAAACAATAACAACATACCACGGTTAGGAGATGGCCACCAATATGATACGCGAACAAAGCAAAATCTACGCAAAATCTTTTTCAATTACATCATCGATTGTATATTTAGCTGGTGAAGATCGGGATATAGGTTTGGGGCAAGAATGTACAACATCTGGCCCTCTTACCCTAACGTTCAAGCTTGAGTCATTTCCATCATCCTCCACTGTACAACTTTTACAATACCAATTCTTTTTGTTCGTAGCTAATACTTTAACTTCCGCAAACGTTGACCCGCTACATGATTGATGAAACCAATTTCCACATTCTTCACATTTTAACGAATACTCTACAGATAGTCTGATATTATTCGAGCATTCAAAACATTTTCAATGCTTCTTTTTTACTTTTTGTCATGCTGACTATTTATGATCTAACCTTCACAGCGACTCACGGCTAAAGCGCGACGAGAAAAAGATTTCGCACACGCGACAATAATACAATAATATCAAAATACAGCAAAACGTGTTGATAGTATAATAACAACACGAGGTTAGGATATGGCGCATGAAGTAATCTTCAACGTTCTAAACCATCGGCCGCCTTTTCAACGCGATTTTTTTTCTAAGCTATAAAGGGCTATAAGTCCAATCACCCCACACAACACGTTCCAATTTAGACGCGATGCCCGCATAGAAAAGTTGAATTTTCTGATTGGTGCTAATAACAAGTTACATAGATCACAAATAATATAATACACAATAGTAACAATATTACTCATTTAGATAATAATAATGTGCAAGTATGTCATATATGATCTAATTCTACTGTTCAACCAATGACCAGGAATCCACAGCCCTCAGACGAAGCAATCCATATTTGACCACTCCTTTAGAAACTTTGTATGACAATAAAGTCCTTTTCGTAGAAGGAATATCTTGCCAGTTTTTTAAACTCTTTGGAAGTCAAGATATTTGACTCGTTCGAGCAGATAGTTGCAGATAATTGAATTTAAAGGCCCTGTATCTTGTGTATCTTGTAACTATCTTGCGTTCTAAATAATATGTTGCTTGTTAACGCAATATTTGATTTATATATATAGTTTTGAAAACATGTTCCTGTTCTGGATAAGTTCCCACATTCCTGAATAAGTGACACACACTTTCAAAGAAGAAGAGAGAAGGCAATGTTAACATTTCTGATTGTATAAATATTTGCCTACAATCATCACGAAATCTGAGTTTTTCAACGATTTTTATTGTTTTTCTCTGGAGAGTAAATAGACGGTGACTGATTGACGAATGCCCCCAAACCAACACACCATAACTGAGATGGCTATGACACATAGCATAGTAAGCTGTTTTAAGCGTTACTTCAGACACGGTAGCTACTAGGTTGCGTGTCAGAAAGATAGAATTTACAAGTCTCTTAGCTAAGTATGACTTCGTTTAGACCATAATAGGGAGCCGTCTAGAATTAGTCATAGGAATTTAATGCTGTTAGAAGTTGGAATTTCCGACAAATTGCAAATCTTTTTTATAGTAAAAATAAGTGTCGTGCATTTAGTACTATTTAATGTCAGTTTATTTCTGTTGAACCAATCCTCTGCATCGGCCTTCCTGCTTTTGTTACACACCTCGGACCATAGAATTTATTCTGCGTCAACAACACATCTGGGAGAGATCATTTATGAATCCTAGGAATAACAGGGCCCCTAATATGGAGCCTTGGAGTATTCCATGCTCTATATAACGCTCTTGTGATACGTTCCCGCCAAACTTCACACACTGTTTAGGGTCCGATAAGTACCATTTTATCAAACTGACGCTTTTACTTTCGACGTTGTAGTTAATTAGTTAATTGATCAATATCTTATGTTATATGCAATCGAATGCGTTGGTATACTTATTCTACTTTTTATATGATTTTATATTTCTTTTATTTAAATTTTGCCATTTTGAATATATACTTACCTAAGTAATATTCGTTTCCTTGCGGAATAAAATTCCCATTGACATAATTACATAATTAAATTATTAATATATCTGTTATTGTTTTTCCATTTTAATTTTAAGTTTTTTAAGATTTGTTCTGTAATTAAAGCAAATTGGAAAATTTTTACAGGAACATTGAATCCATTTTTGATAGTTACAGTATATGTTTTCAATCAATATGTAATATGTTTTTTATTATAGCAATCGTACACGAAGCGCACGAGCAACGATCGCGTGCGTATCTACCAATAAAGCCGCCACGGAAAGTATAAGCAGCTCTCTCAGCGATATAAGCAATTCCTGTTCAATTAAGAAAAATAGTAAGTCCCACATTTTGACTATTATTTTAATATTATATTTTATTTTGTATTATAATTATTATATAAAGGTTCTCCTAACATTGCGACTATCAAGATCAACTGTGTCTCCTTGTCGGATCTATTCGCCAAGTCCTGGGTCCTCAAAGAAGTTCAGTATTTTCTAGATCGTAATTCGCGCAATAGATTTTCTCAGCTCTATTGAGTTGTATAGATTTCACCTTGACACAATGCGTGATTGGAATTTTCTCCGTCCTCCCCACATTCTCTGCACGTGGGTTTTCTATTAGCCCCATCAATTTTTTCCGTTCCTAGGTTCAGTAGCCCTGTCTCTTCTCCGGCTGTGAAACGCTTTGTGTGGTTCATGTCCATAGTGTGCTCACTATGCGGCACATTGGTTCAGATTTAATCAGTGGGTCTGCTCTGGTTTTCTATGACAGTTTGTCCGCCATTTCATTACCCTTGAGCCATTTCATTACCCTTGAGCCATTTCATTATTCACGTATTTGAGGACCAATCTGGATTGCATGTCTCTACAGTCCAGATTGAGAGATTTTAGTGCAACCCGGTTATCACATAGGGTAAAGATTCGTATGTCTCGGACAGCTTTTTTAAGCAAGTCCTTGTGATTTGAGTAAACTGATCAGTTGAGGTCTTGTCTAACTTTGATCTACATTATAGCACCGTATCGGTAAACCAATCAAAATATTTCGGTACTGTTGACTAAGAATTTTATGCAAATCTTGCAAAAATTAATAGTCAGCAAGAGTAAGTAGTATATACCTGCGTTCCTAACACAAGAAGGTGTGTTATAATTAACATTAATTGATTATTATTCGAGCATGCGAATTACGTATTTCGTCATAATTTGGAAGTACTCGCTACGTGCAATTTATTCCTTGCCATGCACACAAGTAAAATACACAAATAAATAACAATGACCACCACTTTATTTAATATATTTAAATCAATAAAAATAACGGCGATAACACTGGTATGGCTCCACTGGGGCCAAAACTGTACAAATAATTCAATATGCGATGAATAAATTATAAATACTACTGCAATAATTTAAGTATCCAATTTTATAATGAGAAGCATTACCTCAATAAATTAAGTAGCCCAAAGAAATGATAGCTAACTCCTAAATGGTTTATACACTGGGTATGTACAGAATTATGTAACAGGGACTCAGCCTAGTATTTAAAGTATCCATTTTAATTTAAATCGGAACGACTCAATAGTAGCCGCCATAGAATAAGTAGGCTATAGAATTTCATATATTAAATCTCACTAATAAAATATTGCAATCAATAAAACCAATAATGTAGCATAAAATATTCAATAACCAAATCAAGTTTCACATACAAAAAACGTTAAAATCAGTGCTGGGATACAAGACATCTAACACCTTGGAAGCTTCCGCGGATTTTAACATTACATACAAATGGACTCTCCTATGACCTTAAGGTCTACAGTGACTTATAGTGATAAATACTGAATTCTTAAAGTTCTGAAACGGACTTGCAATTTATTAGGCATACATTACGGTTTACCCATCCACAAAATGCCTAAGTACTATACTTGAATTGTAACAAAAGCAAAAAATACAAGGACGAATAGAGAACCCCACCCCTTACATACAATATAATTTAATTTACCCTTACAAATAGAATTTAATGAAATCTCTTAACTTACTTAATGAAAATTTACTAAAATCCTTAACAATAAGGATTTTAGTAAATCCTTATTGTAAATCCTCTTCCATTATAATAATTACTAGATTATACCAAAATACTCCTAACACTCCTAAGATTCTCCTAAGTTACTCCTAACAAGATCTGATTAGCTCTGTAAAATCCAAATTCAACTAATAAAAAATGCATGAAGCGCCAAATTAAATCCAAGAGAAAATATAAGATTAGTTAAAAAGTTACTTCATCCACCAATGTTTCGGTGATAATTCGGAAAACTGGCTAAGGAATGACTCCATTGATTCGCCGCAAGTCTTTCTGCGCCAACGTACCCAGTCTAAGGCCTTGGGTGGTTGCCTATAAATCAGAAACACTCTTGCTCTAGCACGATTTTGACATTCAACAATTAACACAGTTAACCAATTTTTGCTTCACCACAATGGTACCTAGCGGCTTAATTAAAAACCTCACAATCTCAAACCCATTAAAATGCACGTATTTAGTACACAGCGACATTACAATACTTCAAAATTAATTAACAGGAGCCAATCAATTGGCGGCTATGTGATGTTAAGTTACGGAGGAGAATGGGCACTCTCAAATCCTAGCAAACAGGATGGATCACTTCCACTCGCCTACTATTTGCAAGCAACAAAATCTCATTGATCCAATGTAATCGTCGACCAATTGGAAAATTCGAAATATCCGAAACGTTGTCCAATTGAAGTGACAACAACTGACGTATCTCGCCAATGAAAAATCGATATTGTACCAAAATTAAGATGGCTAATCTCTGCAAAAATACAGTCAGAATGCTACAATTTTACTAATCAAGTCGTCTGTCTCCAGCGCTTCTCATGGAACAGTTAATCAATTTTCGGCCAGTTATTTTAAGCTTCAAATGCAATTAATGAAGTAGTGCCTCCTAGGTTATACGAAGTAGTGCCACCTAGGATAAATTCATCGCCCACTATACACAAAACTTACATTTTGGTGATTCCGAGAATTATTGAGTGATACGCCACTCCATGCTTTAGGCGACCGACTAAATGAATGTCAAAATCTAACAATCATTTGGTTGCAAACAACATGACCAATAATTTCATTTAATTTAAGGTAAATTTTACTGAAATATAACATGGAAATAATTAAATAGATGCCAAATGGGTGTCATAAATTCACAAATGGATTTCCCATTTGTAACAGACAGATTGCAACTATCCCGTCCGCCGGTAATTAAATTCCTTATGTTTATCGTAACCAATGTAGACAAATCATTTTTAACTAGAAATAATATCTACAAGCTGAATTCAGACTTTCTATATTCAAACTGTAGTTATTGTTGCCCTAAAAGCCAAAGAAGGTAGCGTAATGTAACTGGTACTTAAGGAAACTAAAATTTTCCGAAGTAAACAATTCGTCGCACAAGAAACAAAATGAATAGAACCATATATAGTAATCAATGCAAATTTATAAGGAAACAAACTCTAATAACACCTAATTAATTCAACTTCATTAACTAATTGTATTCTCTTAGTAATTAACACTATCCCTATCCCAGCCCGATAATAGACTATTATTAATTCGTATATGGCAATTATCACATGATAATTCCCCGTGATAACTTCAACAACCTCCTTCCATACCGCAGGCCTCAACCGGCCTAAACAATTACTATATCTCGAGGGATATTCCTCTGAATTTTATTTTCAACCGCTAGTTTTATTTACAAATAAAAGACGAAACGTCAGAAAATTACATACTATGATGTATTAATATATGTATGTGATAACATCTAGTCGGTTAAAAAAAATATGTAATAATAATTGAAAACTATGAAATTGAAAACTATGAATAATAATAATTGAAAACTATGTAAGTTCTAATACAGCTTATCCATATTTGAAAAATAACACAATTTGCTCTTAATGATAGCAGAGAACATTAAAAAATTATTTTAATTTTAATTCAAATCTATATCATGTTTAATTTGTATTATTTATATTTGATCTATGTGAGACGTTAAACGGAAGTGCATTGTGATATGTCTAGCCATGTGTAATATGTCGCATATACTTAAAATAATCCTCTAAATTATAAGGTTCCATATCACAAAGCAGATTTATTAAAGTTTTTCGGAAGTTAACGTCATCAGTAATGTCTTGGTAGTGAGTTAAATAGTCTTAAAGAGGAATACATTGGTGATTTCTATGTAATCTTTAACCTATGGGTTGGATAATACAGTTATTATGCCTTGTGTTGTTTATGTTCATGCTTTGGTATTTACAAAATTTTTCTTTGTTTTTAAAATTTAATATTAGCCATTCAATAAGAGAAATAGCCGTAATCGTTAACAAATGATTTGATTTGAACAAATCATGTGACAATATAATTATAAACTTCACTTTATAAACTGATATGTGACAATATAATTAATTATAAACTTCACTATTAGTTTTATATCTTGTAGTCTGATTAATGTTTTTGTATTTTATTTTTTTGATAAGGAGGCAATGTTCATATATGTGTATTTATTTTATATTTAAGATATCGATTTATTTGTTAACATCAATTGTAGGGCTTCTATATGGCAGATTTAAAATTGCTTTAATAGCTTTAATCCGTAACCTCTGGAGGGTATTTATTCTGTAACCTCTGGAGGGTATTTATTAAGAAATGTAGTGTGCTTTACTATACAGAATTTTAATAACTCAACTAGTTATGTGAATATATACATTTAAAATGTTTTTCGTAATGGCTTCGTACAGATGATGCAAGTACGGGGCGCTTGGTTTAACATTATATAATGACCCTCCACGTTTCTGGACTTTCATCGGTCTACTAACCGAATTGTTCGAAGCCATTGGTTCAACAAAGTTCGACGTAAACAAAGTCGAGCCTTCAGCGTTGGGTATACCCATCCTTTCAATAGTACATAATGCGTTTTCGAACTTTTGCTATGCGGAATTATTCTCGCTAGCTTTATAATTTTGCGTGACTGGTTTGGTTCGAATAGTTCGCAAAACTGCTACCATTTTTCTTAACATTCAAGAGGCACTCCATAATGTATAAGCTGGGAAAGGTCGAAATGTTCAAAAGCCTTGAATGAGCTTTTGCTCTGCTGTCGGGATGCAGAGTGACATCACACTATAAATGGAATTAATGGGATTGAAATAAGGCAAAATTAATATTACGTAGCTCATTTGCCGATAGAAATTTTAATACATGTTTAAATAGATCTTATTCCAATGAATTTAGCGGATTCGGCATGTGCTGTTGAGTTGTGTTGTCGTAAACTGAAAAATAATTTTTGACTTTTATCAAGGTTTTTTTAAGCCTATTCGCAACGAAGCAGAACAATCAGAGACTTTATCCTCTACCCGGTCAGCGTTCCGAAGAAATTCTTCATTTGTATTTTGATAGACAATTATAGTGGCTTCTGCGTAAAGTATTCTCAAAGCTAAGCTGCTTTGGAAGATTTATCTAAAGAAGAAAAAGAAGAGTATTGACCCTTAGGGGATTCCGTGATTTACTTCCAATTTCCCATTAATACAATGGTATTTAACACACGGGAGGGGATTATATAGGTAGGATCGAATTATCTTACTTGTACTATGATCAAAGCCATATTTTGTGAGCTTTTGGAGGAGAATATCATGAGAGATACAGTCAAACGTCTTTGATAAGTCCAAAAATGGAGCAAGGAAATTATCACCCCTTTCGAAACAACTTAGAGACATTTCAATGAAATTACTTATGGCATCATACGTTTCCCTACCTTTTCTGAAACTAAATCGTTTGTCACTTAAATCATTTCCCTTCAAAAACACACATTCTCTTATAAATAATTACTTGTGGTGCGAGGTTTCGAGGACTTTAGAACTGGCCGGTAGTATAGATTTAGGCCGGTAATTGTTAATGTTATCTATGTCGCCATTTTTAAAATTGGACCTACAATTCCTAGTTTTAGACCATCAGGCACGGTACATGATTCAAGACTACTATTTATTAATTTTGTTAGGGGTGTACACAGATGGTTTACGTTATTTTTTAAGGTTCTGGTAGTTATCCATAAATGTTTTTACTGGCATTGCGTTTCATTGATAACGTCTCTCCCTTCAATTTGAGTTATGTCATGTAGGATTGATGAACGAGCAGAGGAAACACAGGGAACCAAATCAACAGCATTCAAATTGCCGGAAGGTATTGAAGCAAGAATAAAGTTCGCTACATTTGCAAAGTGATTATTAAAAGTATGAAATCTATTTTATCAGAATTAGTAGCACCACTAACGTTCTTACACTATCCACAATGAAGCAATGGGGCATCTCAAATTCCCGATATAGCGTTCATTTGCTGTATGACGCGCATCTGTCAAGGCAATTCTGTTTTTACTTCGGAATATATTTCGTTCTAGTTTTAGTTCCGATGTACCGTGTCTTTTATATGCCTCATTTAACAAAGAAAGCGTTTCGCGCATGTGACGCAGATCTGAGTTGAACCAATTTATGTTTACATCGAGGCTATGCGAATGGATTACTTTTTCAGGAAAGCACAAGATCATTGCATCTTGTAAGGTATTTACAAACTCATTCACATCGCCGGAGACATCATTTAGGAATTTCCAGCACAAGTGTTCCATAATGGAGTCTGCACATGCCTTTGAACGTTATGGGTCTACATATTCTGCTGCAATAGGTAGGTTTTGGCACAAAAGGTGACGTAATATTAGTAATTTAGGTCCGAGATTTGAGTGTCAATTACTGCACGGCTAAAATTATTTACTAAAATTCAGAAAAATTTTGTCTAAACAGTTCCCATTTCATGTATTCTCATAGATAGTTAAGCTGAACGCATACGAATCGAATACATTTCGTATTTAAGAACACATTTAGCTGTCGTTACAAAGCTGTCAGAACAAACGAAGCCTATAAGGATTACAGAACCATCTCCAACAAAGTTGCATCTCAAATCAGAATGACAAAGTGCATTGTGTGGAGAAAATTTCATCTGTTAGCGAATTTTTTTTGTAAATATAATAAATCAAAGATGATATATGAAAATTTCCCATTTCTAGATAAATTTTGAGAAGCAACTT
>WYDF02065301.1:0-11623 GCA_009867245.2 Adranes taylori
CAGCTTCTTTTTCTCCAGCCAAAATAAGTGTTTCTCTTGGAAGTGACTTCCAGTAAAGATCCGACTCAACAACATTTTAAACCTGTTCAGGTGATTTCATTTAGAAACCCGGTTTTAAAACTTTCAAAAGCATTTTTATCGCTAGTAACTTTTTCTCCGGTCAAACTCATTTCTCATCCATGTGTATAATGCCTGTTCAACATCAACATTTTCCGCAGTTTTCAAAGTTTTGCGCTTTCCCGGACCACATTCCATACGAGAACAATGAGAGATTATCTTTTCCCTCTTATTTTTAATGTCATGTAGAGTAGATTTACCAACGTCGTATTCTGAAGCAAGTTTCGTCAAATTCTCCCCACTGATCAGTCGTTTAATTATCTAGCACTTGTCTTCTAAAGTTAGTGTAATATGCTTTCTTTTCGATGTTATTATGAAAAAATAACAACTTCACAATTCACAACCCACTCGCGTAACGCACACTCAGCTCATTACGCAACGTATGATACTACACAGCTAAAATCTAAAGGTCGTTCGTTGTTCGGAGTACTGTGGGTTCGGACTAACGTGGCTCGCCTGTAACACAAATGCATTGCGCGCGCGTAAAATAAAATTACTTATAGTTTAATACGTTAGAACGAATAAGTAACATTCCAGGTGGATAAAATCGCAAAGCAATTGAAAAGTTTATAAATAAACAAAACAAACATTTACATTAACACTCCTACATATTCGACGAACCGTATAAAAAAAATAAACTTGACTTTACGATAACTAACAAATTTAGGTACACGTGAAACTTTATCAAATTATAAAATAAACAATATCAACGCTGCACCGCCCGTTGAGTTATTGTCGGTAAGTAAAAATGCATATAGCGAAACTGTATGAAAAACTGGCGAACTTCTATGATCGCGGCAGGAGTTGGCCGCGTCGCACAAAGCATGCCGCTCGTGTAGGAATTATTGCGCAACATCGCAGAATGTTTATTAAGCGGGAAACACAGATCCACAAAGCGAGCACAAGCGCCTAAATTATACGTGGTATGTCTGATAAATAAAATAAAATAAAATTTAAATACTCTAACATCGCCTCTAATAATAAACTCTAACAGCGTTATCTAAATAACAAAAAAGTTGAAGAAATGAAATGTCACCTGCACGCCTATGAGTTGTTTAAGGATAATAAGACAATAAATCAAAAATCAAAACAGTCGCACTAATTCCATTTGTTGCATGGCAACAGCCAGCCACCTCCGTTTCGAAATTCAAAAAGTGAAATTTATTTTTTTATTTTCCACAAAATATTTGACAAGCTTTTAGTTAACTTCACATAAATGTAAGTATATTTGCTTAGGTCAAATCTTACAACTCTTATTTTGAACCACGTCCACTTGTCCAATTGCCTTGAAATTCTGCATAAGCATCTATATAGTCCAGATGACAATAATTACCTGATCTAATGACCATGGCCTGATGCTGCTGACAGGATTAGCCAGCTCGTCCGCTTCCTGCCCCCGCCCCCCGCATAGTAACGAATAGTACTTCGAGTCATCGCTTAAATCCTGAATTTATGGATCAAAGTCATTTATGAATGAAGAAAAACCAATTAATAAATGAAAGAATGATAGAAAAGCGTAATCATTTATTCTACGCATAGTGTATACATATATGAATTTTAAAATATAATAAGTTAAATTTTATATCATTACTGTAGTAATAAAAGTTAAAAAAAAATTAAAAGGAAATATTTAAAATTAAATTTTCACACAATGAGACACTTAAAATAATAAATTCTTTTAGATTACACAGGTTAAAATAAAAAATTGTTTAAACTGTCCACCTTCATCTTTTATCCTAATTTCGTAGGTTCATTTCAAGATAATATATGCATATATGTAGTAATATGTACGGAGTGCTTGATATTACAGCAACTAAATAAAAGCCTTTTCTTTTTAAATAAAAGAACATAAAAACTTCAGCTGTTTTTAACGTACCTTTTATCAACAACTTATTCCCTTTTTATTGTATTTTTTTAGATTCGTTAAATTTTTATATTATCATTTTATTTTACAAATTGAAGACAATCCATTAAACTATTTCATACATTCTAAATAATTTTCAGATTCTGTATATAAAAATAACAAATACAAAAGACTCCCTCTAGTTCGGCATCCGGATGGATCGGCCGATCGGGAGGATGAGTCACCGCGTATCTTGGAAACATCGATTTCTTCCCGCCGGTCATGAGTCATATGTACATCTACATGCGAATAAAATAAGTTTCCACTAGTACTGAATATTTGTTGTTATTGTGCGGACGTCTGTAAGTGTATTTTATTCTACAGTATACATTGTACTGTATTGTTCAGTGCATTTGGTTCCGTTGTTTTTGATTTAAAAAATGAATGCAAAACGAAAACGTACATTTGTGACTATGGAACAAAGACTACAAGCCCTAGAGCGAATCGACAAAGGTGAATCTGTGCAAAGAATTTGTAATAATTTCAATGTTGGTAAAAGCACAGTGAATGGCGTCGAAATAGAAAATCCATAGTTTTGCAAGTTGTTTTACATTCTAAACTTCCAGAGGGGATCTTTCGTGGCTAGTGAAGGATGACGCTCACGTTGGAAAAAACGATACAGTGTACATTTTCTTGGAGTATGTGGCGAAACTGGATTAAACTTCAAACTATTGCCCAGGAAAACATTTGCTACGTCGAAAGAAAAATCAGCTCCAGACTATAAAATCAGCAAGGAAAGAATCACGGTGGCGATATGCTCTAATGCTTCAGGTACACATAAGATACCGCTCTTTGTTATTGGTAACTCAGCAAAACCCAGAGCCTTTAAAAATGTGAGTATGTCAACATTGCCAGTGTACTGCTGGGCACAAAATTCGGTATGGATAGACACATATTTGTTCAGTGGTTTATTTGTGAATTCGTCTCTAAAGTGAAACATCATTTGTCGAGGTTGAAATTGTTCTTGACAATGCGCCTACCTACACAAACGATCTTGAATGTGAGGGTGAGAGTGGTATAAAACTCTTGTTTTTGCCACCTAACGTGACTAGCCTTCAACAACCATGGACCACGGGGTCAGATAATGATGGAAGAGAAAATATCGCCGAAAGCTCATTTCAGAGATTCTAGGTAAACTGGAAAGTGATGAAAGCACAAATCTCATAAAGGTCCTACAGAAATCTTGGAGGAAGGTATGGCCAAATGGGGAAGAAATTGTGAAAAGGAGTGGACAATTCCTCAGATAGTAACACTAACTTTTTTGATACTAAACCAGAATACAGCGAAGATTTGCTAAATGGTCTTCACCTACTGCCCAATTGTGAAAATATTGTGGAACAAGATGTAGAGTGGATATCTATTGAAAAGGAACTGGATAAGAAAATTTTAAATGACGATTGAAATCGCCCAGTCGGTTATTAATCAGGATAATGAAGAAGAAGCTGAAGCTGTTGACGAGGCGGATGATGACGGGGATAAAATAATCCATGCAGAGGGAAAAGCAGCACTGCAACTAGCTGCTACATACATTAAGCAACAAAAGGAGACAACAGCAGTCGATGTTATGTTTGTTAAAAAATGGCGTAACTTCACGAAAAAGTCAATTGAAGTTAAAATTCAGAAAAAAATTACTGATTTCTTTTAAAGCTATTCATTTTTTTATACGCGAGTTACGCCTAAGTTTTTGTTACATTTTACAGTTAGTTTGCCTTTATAGTTTTAATTATTTGCAAATATATTTTGTGTCTTGTTATTTTCTGTCAAATAGCTATGACTGTATAATGTATAGATATATTTATGTACATAAACAAATTAAATAAGTGCTTCTACCTTCGTGTGTTTCGTATTATTGATATACATATCATACACATGTACACGTACGAGTATGCCTACAGTTAGTTCGGCCTAGTGTCCGGTTCCAAGGTGGCCGAACTAGAGGGAGTCTAATTGAAAAATGTATATGAAACTCAAAAGAAGATCTGAACAAAACAAATATTATAAGAGTATAATGTGGTGTTGTAGGCCGGGAAAGTTACCGGTAAAATAATTTGTGGGAAATTTCTCACCCTACATTCTATACCGGCAATAAATTACAGTATCGTCAAGTGGCGTAATATAAGCCCAAAACAAAACAAAAAAAATCTTGCAGTTTTTTTATTTATTGTTGTTTATCTGTATTAATATGGTTAAACGATAGGTTGGATCACATGCTACATATAAAAGTGAAAAAAAATGTAGTTCTTCATGTCACCACCAGAGCAGAACTAGTGAAACCAGCTGACTAAAATTTTGCTAAAAATTGCACTGTTCCACCTGTACAACGAAGGAAAACTTCTAAATTACTCAGGTAATTGACATTAACATTTAATATTTAAAGAAATGAAATCAATGAATTATATAATTTTCTGTAACCATGATAATTGTTTAACAGTAAAATTTTTAAATTGAGGTAACATTGTCCCAAATGTTGGGCTAACATTAGCCCATGTAACTTGTAGGTTACATTTTTATTTAGGTAGGTTGTACTAGTTTTCTTTCGTTATTATTTTGCATATTTTATACAGAAAGTTACAAAACAAAGTAAATTACTAATGTGGACATATTTCTCCTGTTTCAGAGTGCACTGCCTAGATCATACAAAAGAAATCTCTAGGCCTTACGCCAACTACGCGTCAGTAAATTTACACCGTGGTTTAGAAGCTATCCGCTCCAAGCAGATGTCTCAACGTGTTGCAGCAGAAGCATATGGAATCCCAAGATCTACTCTCAATAACAAATTCCACAAGTTGATCACGCACGTCTTTTTACTGAGGAATTAGAAACTATCTTTGAACAGCATCTCATTAAATTATGCGATTTTGGATTTCCTGTTACGGTTATGAATGGATAGTCTTTTCTAAAACGTCACGAAATTCTGTCCGTAAGATTTTGTTCAGATATAGAAAAGGTTAAGGCTGAAATAAATGAGGCCGTTATTAATGATTATATGACTAATTTATCTTGCAATGTTAAAGAGGTCTCTCCATCGTGAATATGGAATTATGATGACACAAATCTTTCAGATGACCCAGGATCGAAAAGGGTTATCTGCAAGAGAGGGACAAAATATGTTCCGAGCATTTGCAACACGAGCAAAAGCGCAAAATCAATTGTTTTGTGTAAATGCAGAAGGACGTACCTTGCCACCCTATGTAATGTATAATGCAGAGCATTTATGGAGCACTTGGACAGAAAATGGGCCTGAAGCGACTCGTTACAACCGAACCAAGAGAGGGTGGTTCGATGCAACTTCATTTGAGGATTGGTTTGAGTCATTATTCCTCCCTACAGTAAGAAATGAAGATGGTTGATTGGGGCCTTTCTTCACATATCAGCATAAAAGTTTTAAACCTGTGTGAAGAAAATAATATAAGATTTCTGAGTTTACCACCAAATTCCACACATCTTACCCAACCATTAGACCGAAAAAATTGCGCCGAAACAATTACGAAAATGGAAAGGATCAAAATCTAGTTTTAAATTGAATTTCCCACTATCCCTAAAGATGTGTTTCCATCTGTACGCAGGGAACTTATGACTAACCTGAAAGAAAAGACCAAGAACATTATAACTGACTTTGAAAAGAATGCGATTTATCCTTGTAATAAAGAAAAACTAACTGAGCGATTGCCTGGAAACAAGATAATGTTGACAAAGATGCTGTCGGTGAAGCAGTCCTACTACTTCTTGGAAAAGAGAGCGGACTTTGTTAACCCTTCAAACGATCCCAAGAAGAGAAGGAAGAAATTAGATGTGCCTGCTGGAAAAAAGTATATCAGGTAAGGATGATGAAGATTTGGTAAAAGCTGCGCTAGCACCAAAATCTACACCTCTTTTAAAATCTAAGGCAAAAAAGACAGTTTTCCAAGACATGTTTTTGTTTCGGATGCGAAGCCTTTGAATTAACATACAAGGGTTACCTTTTATATTTTGAGATTTGGCAACCCTAGTACTGTCAGTTGACAACTAACTTCTCAACCATAAAGTTTGACATTTTCGATGGTATTTGTACTCAGAATGTTTTAACTTACGAGTGATATTTGTGTTGTATAAAGTAACTTTAAAAATTCATCTCGGTCAAAAAAGGAATTAAATCGTGAACATTTTCGTGCAAATATTTTTTAGAAGTTTTGACGTGGATCAACAGAACAACAGTACTTCGATGAGCTTGATTCGAGTTTTGGTATTCAATTGTAGTCGTAGTTCGTTCAACGATGAATTTCGTAAAGGTCGTCCATAATTAGTGTTGCTCCGACAAACATTGATGCTGTGCGTGAACTGATACGGCAAAAACGTCATGTGACTTATCGTGAGATTGAGACATCCTTGGGAATTAGTGGGACTTTCAAAAACATACATTCAATATTGCAATACATTCAATTTGGTCGTTAAAAAGATTTCTTCGCGTTGGATTCCAAATAATTTGACAATCGCTCAAAAGAGTTTTGTGTCAATTTGTCAAAAGTAATGCTTATAAAATATGATCACTGTGTTTCAAAACATGTCTATGATATCCTGACAGGACAAATCGTAAATCTTATGCCTATGAGCCCGAAAATAAACGCTCAAATTTTTTAAGACAAGCCAAATCCAACAAAAGTTGCTCGCGCACGAAGTCGCCTATTTTTTCGGAAAAACTGGACATGATACAATACAAACGTACAATTTGTGCATCGGGGAATGAATGGTACAAAATCATTTGTTTGCCAGAAGTCTTTGGAGAAATAAGGAAAACCAATCGCCGAAGACGGATCATTCTCCATCTCGTCAATGCGAGCTCGCACAAATCGGACCAAAAACAAGTGACTTTTGAACACTCAAAAAGTCTATTTGATAGGCCATCCACAATTTAGTCCTGATTTAGCACCCAATGACTTCTTTTTATATTCGCACATCAAAAAAAGTTTCGGAGTTATCTTAATCGAAGTGAAAAAGTGCTTCGAAACTTCGTTTAATCAAATGCAAAAGTGTATCGATCTTAATAGAGAATATTTTGAAAAACAATAAGGCTATTTTCGATGATAAATATTTGTTTTTGTAACCTAATCCCGAAATATAGAAAGCAAGTCTTGTATTAACAAACCAAGCAGTAGCAGTTAAAAAAATAGATTCTATGCGATAATTTTGATATTGAAGAATTCTTATTGTACAAATTAAAATACATTACAAAATGTAATTAAAAACAAAAATAAAAACAAAATTGAAGTATGTACATAATTTGTAGTTTCTTTCTAATTAAGAACTATTACTTTAAAGTTTCTTTGTAAATACCAAAAAAGTAACTAGTTGCGATAAAAAGTCCTGAAAGTTTCATATTCTTTGCTCAATTTGAATACTAAACTTCAAGTCCAACTATTAATAATAAATAACTCATATATTATTTCTTAAAATAAAAGAAAACGTTGTAAAATATTTTAAAGGTACTTAAATCACTATGTATGTATACAACATATAAATATTACAGGGTGCTACAAATAAAAACATAGAGTGAAATAAATATAATATTCTAGTAATTTTTGAAATTTTGCACTTAACTCTCTTTCTGATTATTTGAATTATTTGAACTTTTACGTTCCTCGATCAATGCCTGCACACGATGATTGAACTTTCGTTTAGGTATTTCAAGATCGGCAAATTCCGCTTTGCGTTTTGCAACTGCTTTGTTGATATCTTTTAAATCCTGAAACAAATTAAAAAGTTTATAATCAACCATTTTGTCTCTCCTATTCTTAGTCCTTTTCCTAATATCCCTTCCCATTCAAACCTCTTAACTTTCGGTTCTTTAATGCTTTCCGTTACTCTCATAATTATCCATACACTTGTTCTCCCTTTGATATACCTTCTCTTTGCTTCCTGTATATTCCCGTTACACCCAAGTTTCTATCAGCCCCATTATAACAAACTGTTTCAAAGTATTCCGTAAATTCCTTATACATTAATTCCCAGCCCTGCTACATTCCAAG
Source organism: Adranes taylori (assembly GCA_009867245.2). Classification (NCBI taxonomy): domain Eukaryota; kingdom Metazoa; phylum Arthropoda; class Insecta; order Coleoptera; family Staphylinidae; genus Adranes; species Adranes taylori. The sequence goes on from WYDF02065301.1 coordinate 8,023, forward strand.
TTAAACCGCTAAATTTATCCCCTATTATTTTAAATTCCTTATCTTTACCGTAGTCTTTGTTACGTATCATTCCCCTATTATTTTAAATTCCTTATCTTTACCGTAGTCTTTGTTACGTATCATTCCACATGTACATAAATTCTCCATTCCTTCATTCTTATTATCACTTTCCTCTTTCTCCAACCTCTTTAATTACATTGTTACTGTCCTGTAACAATGTAACACCTCCATCATTGTAACACCTCCATGTAGCAGAGTCTCATTCATTGTCTCTCCTCTTCTTCACTGCATTATCTCTTATTCTCTTTCGTACCTTTCTCTCATTTCTGTCAAATCACGCTCTATGTATATGCCAGTACCTTTCAGTAATTTCTTTCTTTCCATAATCTACATTTTGTCTTCCCATTTTTCTAATATTAGAATTACTATTCTCATTTTTTATTCCCTTCTACTCATCCTATGTTACTGTTACTGAGTAGTTAAAAGTATCTATAAATGACATAATTCTTAATATATAAATTAAACCAAACATATAAATAGGTTTTGGAAACCCTAGACTGAATGAACTAATAATAAACTTAAATGCATGTATTATTTGGAAGTAATAAAGTCACGAAACAGCCACATTCTCGCGCAAAGCTTACCATATATTACATGCAACAGAGAAAGATGTACTGTCGCTTGCGTGGCTGTACTGTGTTGTGTGGTCTTTTGATACACCTTATCTACGTTTAATATGAATTGCGTTTGGTGTATATTATAAGCTGGCTGGCACCATTCACTAATACGCTGCTAATGCCAGCGCATAGACTGCTGCGTTCTACTGTAACCAGTGGGAAAGCCGATAAGAGAATAATTGTATCATTATTGTGTGTTCATCGTCACGTAGGGTAGGGCCAATACCGAGATTGATTGACATAGAATTGTGTGGAGAGACCGTGCCACGCAATAAACTAACGTGTGATGCTCTCGTCTAATTTAGTTCCTGATGTGCGAACTCGCAGACAAATCGTCCAGCAGCAGACAAGCAGAGCGGCCAAGCGCAACCATGCCAGCCAAGCCGAGACAATGAGCCAAGCGACAGTCGCTGAGATAATAATACTATTTTATATACCATACACAGTATTGTTTATCACATGTAATTTTGACTAGCTTCGTTTCTCTTCCTACCCCATCACCCACATATTTCCTATTCACTGGAGCATGTAATGCTAACTTACGTCCACAGGGTTACTGTTGGGTGTTCAGGCAACAATAACACTTACGTTCCCGGGGTGTTATTGTGACTGGCAGTAGTCTCCTCTTCTGTTTCCTTCGCTAGAGTACATCTAACAATATCTTACGTGCACGGGGTTAGTTATAGTGGCTCAAGATGCAGTAACACTTACGTTCACTGGGTATTATCGTAACTGACAATGATCTCATAAGATTCCTGCCGTGTCATATATACCGTACCCACCGTCTGTACCATGATATTTAGATTTATCCCTCCACACCCCCGTTGTAATTGTACTTGCCTGTACATACTTTCTGCATTTCTAGTGTTTTGATTATTATTATCACCCCACTTTTATTTTGTTTTATTATTATGCATTTGTAATGTTTTATATAAACCGCTTGGCTATTTTCTTTTGTTTGTGATAATTTCGCTATTGTTCATCTAACCTCCATTATTGTGTCATCAATTTAATTTAACATTTGATTATTGACATTTATATTTCTTTCTCTGTTTATATTGTCTGAAGACCAGTACAATAGACTGTTTTGTTAAATAATTAATGCTGTTTTACTAATTAGTAGTAAATTTATTTAAGCTACCCGCAAGATACCGAACACTTGAGCAACTCGCAAGACTAGAAGCTGCATGTGCCCTTAGTAAGCAACTGAGGGCCGGAGGAGGAACAAGATCAGGTTCCAGCGTGCGGTCGCACCTTAAACTGACCTGGTACCCAAGTATTCATACTTAAGAGGATGTTAAAGTTCTGTAATCATTAAGAATTTTATTTGCGCCATCGGTGACAGTCGCTAGGACTCCCTATTAGGAGCATGGCGAGTTTGTCACAGATATACATAGCAAAGGTTGATGAATTTAACGCCAATCATCGCATCTTTTAACTAATTTAATAACTTAACATTCAATGAACTCATTTTTCAATTAGTCAGAATAAAAAAGAAAAATTGCATGGAGCTGAGTTAAATGGGTATGGTTCGTAAGGTTCACTTCTCGCAATTTGACCATTAGAACCAGCACTATTATTTTACGCGGTTATCCTAGTTATTTTATTTTATCAATTCCGCTTTGAAACGCCCCAATAATGCTGCTTAATAGGCGCCAGTAAAGGATTTACAGTTTTCCAAGTATTTAATCATTATGATTCCTTTTGAAACCCATAACATGTGATCATGATGTTTACAAAGGTAAAATTGTCTCTGTCTTCTATGACGCACCTTCACCATACACACAAAATGATCAGCAGAACTCAAAGACCAGATTTTATCATTCCCCACCATGACATTACCAGCCTGTACCTTAATTAGTAGGTTAGTAGGTAGTAGGTACGACATTACCTTAATTAGTAGTTCCTCAAAATTCTTCATTACTTCGAATTGTATTTTTGGTAATGAGAATCTATAGATTCGAGCAATTGGAACCATTCAAAATCAAATATAGTTTCTTCATTCTACTAAAATTTTTCACACATACATTAAATCACTCCATCCAAAATTTCGGAAACTTATAAATATTAGCACTAAGCATAGTAAAGTGCAATTTATGTGCAATTGTGATGTGCAAAAGTAAAGTGCAATTGATGTAGTACTTACCTCCGATGCGCTTCTATTAAACAAATATGTTAATTTCTCGCCGGACTTCATATTGGAAGGGCTCTCAAAAGCTGTAATATAAACGTTTTTTATAATCTGCTGACGAGGAGATTCTGGTAAATATTTGGAAGACGGTAATGGACTTAAAGGCACGTCTTTGTAAGCCTACGTACAAATAAAAGAAATAATTATAATATAGCAATCTTAAATAAGAGTATTTATTTAATTTATTTATAGAAGATTAAAGAAACCTTTAAGGATATTAGAAGCGTGGAATATACACTTTACATCATTCAAAGTGTAAGATAAAATATGTATTTTTTCTGCATATGGCAACTTAAATTTGTATGCAATAGATGCTGTTTTTTAAAATCAATCTATAATTTCAGGATATCTTTCATGTTTCAATGAATGTCTATTAAATTGTTGTTTTTGGTTATCAAATAGTTTGCCATATGTGTGATTTTTGTGTTATTGCCTTATAGTGTTAAATGTTTGTTTATGACATTTATATTAATAGAATTCTCACGCTTATGGGACAATTCGCTACGTTTTATTACTAGAAATGGAAACGAAAATAACTTAAAATGGCAACCAGCAGTTAGTGTGTCACTAGTTGTAAATTCAGTTTTTTAGTTTTGGCTATTTAGAGATAGATGTCACAACAAAAAATTATAGTCAAATGGAGCAAGTTCACATGCACATGCAAAATCTTAACTTATCACAAAAAACAATTTGGGAAAATTAAAAATGACTGATTTGGAAAAAATATAAAGTT
>WYDF02065312.1:0-11623 GCA_009867245.2 Adranes taylori
TTTGCAAAATGTGTTAATGGAGCGACAAGAAAATTAAAAGAAAACCCCGCAAGAAGTGTAGTATTTGTAACAATCCTGTGTGTCTTCAGCACACGGATCAGAGAGTAAAATATCTTCAGTGCCAGGATAAATAATAGCTATTCAATATATTTGATATTTTCTAACATTTGAAACCTAAAAATAACAATATATATATAAAAATATTGAAACCACTTCTATTTTCTTTGTTTTTCGGTACAAAATATACAGTGGTACATAGGTACAAATGTGTAGATTTTCGTCTGGAAAAAAAACCGAACACTAAATGCCTCCCCATATCTGAAATGTCCTTAAGATATTTAAAATTATATACTTAGAGATGTCCTAGAAGCTCAAGTTGATTTGACCTCCCGAAAATGAAATATTCCCTATTCTATAACGTAATAGTACCCGGGTACCACCTTCAGCCATATAAGGGTTAAAAATAAAATGTTTATCATATGAATATAGTGCTGATATTTGAAACTATAGTTGCTAAATGAGATTTTAAATAACTCTACTATTATTCATTGTTAGTCTTTCCTTGTGAAAACGAGATCCTATATAAATCAAATCTAAATTAATAATTCATACATTTTTTTCAATTATCGTTTTTATGACAAAATAAATATTATACTGAGATACATTACCTAACATTTCTTTATATTTTCATTGTGTTAGCAACAGCGGATAATAACATTATAAATGCGATTGAAATGTGTGTAATGCAAGATCACAGCGATGAAATCAGTTAGATCGAAGAAATGTCACTACTTGTATAATTTGCTAAAATCTTAGAAATGTCTAAAAACATTCAAAACACATTATAATTCTATTGTTTATGGTTTGTTTCCTTTCTTCCTTTCTGTTATTTTCTTATCTTACTGATCTAATGCATACAAATGGCAGATGGTTCAGGCAGATGGGAATACAAAACAAAGTTAGAGGAGAAATAAAGAAAACAAAAGGAAATCTTGAAGAGAACTAAAAACTGATTCCTCCTTCTGTATCAACCAATATTATCGGTATTATCAGGTCAATCTATTAAATTTAATTTTCGAAAATCAGTCAATCTTTTAAATTTGACAAAAACCCTGCAAAGTGGATTGTTAATTATTTTGTTGTAAGAAATGGCTACTCTCAAAATGCAGATTCTAATTTGCAGATTTCAAGAGTCAACAAAGATGAATCTCGTCTTTTCAGTTCAACAATTCTCAAAAGAGAACTTCAGAATAGTGAAGTTTCAAACCGAAAATTAGTAATCTATTCTAAAACAAATTAGTATTTGTTGTGGTTTTTAGCCTTGTGGTTTTTATCAATATTGGGTACATCCTTTTGCACAGATAAATGATTCAGTGATTGGAAAAACCTAAAACAATGCGTAGATCAACACAAACATTTATAAATTACAAAAAAATTGTGTTTGCTCTCAGAGCAAAGCCTTCCAATAAGAATTCAGGAAAATATTATTGTAGGGAATGTTTGAAATGCGTTGTTGTCATCGTACGAAACCTAACAAGTCATAACCTAGCGTTATGAGGTTGTGATGAAGTTCTTGGATTATATCACAATCGAACCATTTTAATGACAGTGAAACATTTGGCCGAATTCGATCCTTTCTTAAAGAAATATCTAAAGAATTACATGAAACCAGGTAGTGGTAAAACAAATTATCTTTTAATTATCTTTCGTAAGACGTATAAAAAGGTGGTACATATAAGGACCCAGAACTGCATAGAAGTTATATCTGTATGTAAGGGCAGCTAAATATTTCTCTATATATGTGGATGCAACACCTGACATCTCAGATTTAGATTAGTTGTTGATTGGCATGAGCTTTGTCCAAGAATGTGGAACATTAAAAGAGGTCTTCCTAACAATCGTTCCAAATACTGTTAAGAATACAAACAAATTTGCTGAATTTCAGCCCATTCTGTAAATCTAGTTTTTACTTCCGCAGCTAGTAGTTGTAATCTACAAATAATTTTACACTTCTGCAAGAAATCTTCAACCTCTTTCCGGCATCCATGATGCGTTCGCTTAGCAATATCTTTAACTAGTGTCTGCTATTAGGACATTTCCCGGTAGAATGGAAGTCTGGCAAAACGGTCATGATTCCCAAACCTAGGAAGCACCCAAAGAACGTTTCGTCATATATAATACTTCGCACAATAACACTTCTTAACGTAATATGCAAAACCTTTGAAATAATAATCACAGCTCGAATGCGAAACGTTTTGGAACCCAACAAAATCCTACAAGACAATGAATTTGGTTTTAGATGAAATTAGTCCAGTCATATCTGTCAAACAGAAGCAGTCAAATCAAAATAGGTGACACATTATGCAGAACTATCTACTCTCCATCCGTAGTTCCACAAGGCTCCGTCTTGGCCCCACTGCTGTACATAAACTACTGCTACGATGCACCAATCTCCAGTAATCCCAAATGCCACAGCGCCCTTTATGCAGACGACACGGCATTTTGGGCCTCCAACAAATCAACAAAAACCCATAGCAGACACATCCAAAATTCTCTTAACTTTTTCTTAGTGTAGGCGCAGAAATGGCACGTCACATCAAACCCAAGCAAAACTCAAGGCATCTTAATACAACACTTATCAATCTAACAATCTAACTAGAAATCGATACCAAGACAAAAGGGATGTCCGGCTCCAAATCTGGAGCAAAGGGAACTCGCTAAAACCAATATTAGGCGTAACGTTCATTCGAACATTTAACTGGAACTTCGATATAAAACAAACTCTTGCTAGGGTTAGTAAACCGGCCAACCTAATCTCTGCTCTGAGAGGACGATTCCGGGGATATGATCTCAAAACACTTCAGCACACTTATAATACCTACATAAGACTTATTATTCATTACAAGTCAATTCTTTATTCTACTGCAACCAATAACCAAGTTCGCAGTCTACTCACATGTGAACGAAGAATTTTATGTAAAGTAAACCGTTTGCATTATCGATTTCCTACCAACATTTTGTACGAGCACTGCTCAGCCACATCCATTTTTGACCGCCAAAAAAAATTTCTATACAAATACTCGCACAGGCGTAGTGCCAAAACAACATAATAGCCTACGAGACAATTCAGTCCCACTCGAGCTCATCAAACCGCTATTTTAGGCGACAAAATAATTAAATTCCTCGATCCCCCTGCACGAATTATTAGATCAATGCAAGATCCCCCAGATGATCTCCAGGAAATCCCAGAATCCATCCCACTGTCCCATAGATAACCGCCGTAGCCGAGGAGTATACATATATCAAAAATTTAAAAAGCCGAAAAAACAAAATATATAAAAATAAAAAAAAACAGAAAAACAAAAAAACAAAAAAACAAAAAAGACAAAAAACAAACAAACGAAGCAACCCTAGACATTGTCCACCAAACTGATGAAAGACCCAACCGTAGTGAACCAAACATAATCAAGATTTTGCAGGTTTCCCTTGATTGTAAAGTTGCAAGAAATCTGGCCAACACTACACTAACAATCCCCTCAAATCACAGATCCAGGATGAAGAGGACGACAAATCCTCAAGCCTTCTGAATAAATTCATAAACCTCCTCTCTGAGCCCCTAAGGGAGTGGCATTTTAGTGGGTAAAAAGCTCACAGTGTTAGATGCACCGGGCATGCTTCGTCTGTTTGACGATTTCTCCACTTCCACGCAAAACAAATAAAAAAACGCAAACACTCATAAAAGAAATTATTGTCAGAAAATAAATCAAGACATTCACCAAAATTTGCCTTTCAGTAACCAGGAAGAAGACAAATTTGGAAGGATAAAAAGAACAAAGATTCGTTCGCCACTACAACCATTTTCTTAAAACCAAAACGTTTACCAAATCTAAACATAATATGTAATTGTATTTAACTGATACATGATTTGTTAATTACAAGTGCACAGGCATTTCTTTTAATTAACGATTTTACTTACTAGAAAATTTAATAGCGCAAAGAGTACTAATTTTAAGCAAACTGTTTCTTAATCAACTCATATAAAATATTTCGACAATGTAGTAGTTCATCACTTTGGAAAGCAACAAATATTTTTAAAATACTGATAGTTAGTACAAAAACAATAATAGAAACTGGCATTGTTGGTTAAATTTACATATTTGTCTTCATAATATCAATTGCAACAGATATAAATTTATCCGATGGTAGCTCAGTGCTTAAGTTCTAAAAACCGAAACAAAATTGCTGCTGAAAATACGTCATTATCGATATGCTTATAACATGCCTTTTCAATAATCAGTAATAAACCACATTCTTGAAATTTTGCAAGACATTAGATTTTCTTTTCTATGGCATCTATTTTTTCTGTGGCATCTATGATTCCCAATGTTGCTTTAGCAGCAAACTTTAGATATTAGATTAGTATCTATAGAATTTCTTATTTCTTTCATTCTTAAATAGTAGATAAATTTGATTGACTGACCTTGCATATGTATTCTTTTTCTACACCTAGAAAACAAAATTCTACCCCATCACTAAATGTTCTACATGGGTTTTTTCTTGGTTTCGTATTTCGTGCCATAGTATGGTCACGTGTGATTTTGGACAGGTTAGGCGCTTACCATCCTCGACCACTCAATGGCATTATGGGAAGTTATTAGAAAGATTTGTACCAATATGTCCAAACCGCATTCCATCCCAGAGTTCGGGATCAAATTAATTTAATAAACAACAAAGAAGATGACACGTATCCACAAAAGGGTCGTGGCTCCTAGTTATCGTAACAAGTACCATATTAAGGGGTCGCTAGCTGATGTCTCAGCTTTGGTACCATGCAGGAATTATAGTTAATAACGCTTAAGCACTACTCGTTATCTGCGTACAGGGGTGAAAAAATGAAAGGGAACGTAATTTTTACTCTGTATAATGAAACATAAAATGATTACTACATGAAGATCAGATGGTAAATGAAATAGTTCAGCTTAATAATTAATAAAACTCAAGAGTAAGCAACAGTTAATATAACATGCACAAATAATATGCGGGCGGAAAAATATAGTCATCACATAAAATATTAAATCAAACGTAGCAATATTAGGATAATCCCTAAATAAAGTTATACAGGTCTACTCATATTACGGTAGTCATAACTGCAGTTAAGTTCTTAGGCTCGAAACGGAACTACAAATTCACTATATTCTTTTTAGCTACGGATAACTTCCGATTACACTTAACTAACTACTTTGCCCACAACTAGGGCTGTATTTGCGTTGTGTTACTATTCGGCCTAACTGGACCTAAACTTACTCTTACTGAACTTGACTCACTAGAGTTCACAATGCCTACTTACTATTATTACTTAATCAAATCTAGAACTTGCCTAGGCCCTGCTCTGATGCCTACTTCAAGGCTCTACTTTGGTATTTCAACCAGCATAAACACCAGCTCTGATGGTATTTTCTTGTTTCGTCAATTCGTGATTCGTCACCTATCCTAAAATTTCTTGTTTCGTCAACTAAATTAGTCATTACCTGTCGCAGGTAAGAATCTATTCATGTTTCATCACTTGATCCGCATATCACTTATAAGTACGGGGTGACAGAAATAATACACCCACTTCATGTAGTAGCCACAGTTATTATTTATTTTTCCAAAAAAACTTAAAATGAGGATGTTAATCATACCTAACAATATGTGACCATTTTTCTAAAGTGCCCTCTAAACTAATTCGATTTTCATGAAATCCAATCACAATATTACTTATCCTTATATCGAAATAAGAATTCTTTTCGGTCTTTTTGGTGTTGACAATGTTACATTACCTTTTTGAATAATAACTTTATAATGATTTTCATCTTCCTGTAGAACTTTCATTAATTTGTAGAAGTTAGAATGGCTTTTTCCAATTCTTTTATTCAAACGATTGTGCCACCCTTCAACTTCATTCGTGGTGCGATCTCGTTTATTGTAGGAAGCCCAAAGCCTTTCAGACATCAGCCACTCATATAAAAAGTAATCGTTGAACTTGATCACATTATCATTACTTGGTTACGAAGTCATGATTTTAAGCTATCCTTCGTCTGTCCATTCGAGAGGTAAGTGTGCTAAGGCATCACACATTCTAACATGTTAATGAATGCTTTCGTTTCCTCTGCACTCGGTGACAAGTCCTAACTCTTGCACTTTTCGCCAAAGTGCTTGATTAAAGTGGAAGTTAAATCCGTCTATATTTACATTTGGGAAAACATTCCGCAAGCCAGTTATGACAGGATTCTCAAAATTAACATAACATTACAGCGGTTTAAATGATGGAATCTTTTCCTTCAAAATGTAAAAAAAATTGATATAGGTTATTTCTTTTCGGTTTGGTAGAAGAGCGTATATAGCTGGCACAAATGATGTTCTGTCATGAGTACTCCCTATACCAATGTGAATTGTATACAACTGTGCGAATGTAGAAGGACAACTTTTGGTTGTTCGGTCTTCAAAAAAGATTCTTCCTTTACACAATAAAGAGCCCCTATCATCGGCAAATATGAAGATTCTATTGTCAAATAAATAAAAGTGTAGTTTTCAGGAATCACAATATCTTTACGGTGTTTTGCAAAGCCTTGATACCAAGGGATGAATGCCTTGCGATGTATAGTTGCTGCTTTACCGAAGGGAACATTGGTACTTTCGAAACAAAGTCAAGCCCCTGGTTGTCGCATTTTTCCAGACTTCATCCTAGAATATCTGCGTTACTGGGAGACATTCTTCGCGGGCTCTTTTCTTCGCGTTGAAAACACAAACTTGTACTTCATTTTTACGATATCCGGTGCACATACAGAATGCTCCTTGCTTCTTAACACTGTTCTAATTTTTTCATTAGTTGCTACACTTCCTACACATTTCCTGTTAGCACAAGTCCACAACACGTCACTAATTTGATACATGTTTCTCTGATGAAGTTTGTAGCCAAGATATGTAACTATTGGTTTTCCTCTTTTTGATTCAATAATTTGTAGCTCCATAATTTAATTCAAGAAGACGCAATCATAAGGGATGATAAATCAAAACTAAAGTTTGGTTGACTTTAGGTGTAAATTATACTATTAATCTCCACATTAAGAAAGGTAGGTGGCCAAATAATAATGTTTAACTAGGTCCCTTTGGTCATCTACCAAAGGGGCTTCAAGAATAAAATAAAAGGTGAATAGAATAAAAGGTGAATCAAGAATAAAATAGGTGCAAACAGGTAGAATTTGCATAGGTTACGAATAATGATTTGACGAAACAAGAAGAATTCGCTCTAATAATTATCTCTTATTAGCTGTCCCTATCGTGTGATCTATGCTACTACTATGTTAGTATTCTACTATTCTTCAACTACTCTACTCCATGCTTCATGTACGTCTTTATTGTATTTCCCCTTCTACTTCTGCACTGGCTTCCATACTTACAGCAATCTGCTTATGTGGTACTGTACTTTGTACATCCTACCTGTGAGCCCTTCTCTACTAATTATGTCTTGCCTAAATTGTCTTTTCCGTCCGCCATATTTCACACCCAATGCTCACTATCACGTTTGTACATACATATACGTTTTGCTAGTGTCATCATTATTGCTGATCGATTATTTGATCTGATCGATTAGCAGCTTAGTTATGAGCTATACTCCGCCCCTACCTATATATTGCACATTTACTGTAACTGACGTCACGGTTTTCTCAACTTAGTGTTGTACTAAAAGTGCAATTCTACAATCGCCCGAAAACTGCTAACTAATGATTCTCATAATGCAATGCTATCGTACCCGTTATGTGGGTATCCAACACAAATATTTATAGTTACTCTATGGTTTCGTCAATAACTGTTTTAGGTGACGAAACTTCCTGTCTCAAATGCCAATACTAATTTCGCAACTATTGCTTACGTAAATAAGCTTTTCTTTGAATATAGCCATCTTTGATTTAAACTTGTTTAAAGGTGACTTCTTGTTCTTTAATTTATAAAACGATATACAGTATGATCCCTTTTATATGATGACATATCCAGTCGCTACAATATACATGCATTATCTACACTCAAACCTAATAGTAATTTTGTAATTAAATTTTTTGTCTGAGCTAACAAAATATTATTTTATGACACCCAGAGATATGCTGTCAAAAATATGTGGAAGGTTGACATGTTAAAAGTACTGTTATTCAAAGTAGAAATTGTTAGATAGCATTACACCTTCAAATTTGTAAATTTAATAATATATTCCTCGTTCAGGTAACATGACACTCCGATGGTACTTTTGAAGACTAACACCTTTCATATAGTAATGCAATCATTGCCCTATTAGAAATGTGCTGCATTTCCGAATTTGCAGTATATGGAAAATATTTTCTAGTTTAAAAGACGTAGCAATGAACAGGTGCATTCAAAGATGTACCACTTTTCTAGAGAAGCTGCAATATTATATCCACATTTTGAAAATCAAATGAACTAAAATCTGGCTGTGGAGCTGTAAATTGAATTTGTTAAAATCAATACTGGGTACAGGTGCATTCGGGTAGGTTATTTTAATGAGGCCCATGACTAGCTGGCTACATTTAAATATATGTCATTAATAGTAAGAAATGTAGCCAACAGAAATTATTTCCATAGTCTAAGAATTAATATTTATCATGTGCCACATCCTCAAGGTGTTTATCTGAATTAACTACTTAATTTTAATAATTAAATTAATAATTAACTTTAATCAACTTCAATCAAATTAAAGGCAAATATTATTTAGATAATCAGAGGTTCAAAATTATACGACATAGGTTTTAGAAACCAGAAAGTAGTCGGTAAGCAAAATAATGTCTGTAATGTACAAAGAGAGCACTAATTCAGCAACTTAGTCTCCTGTTAACTTCCTTGCCGACCCTTGGTTGCTTAGTGTCTAGGGAGTTGTATCCGCAATTGCGTAACGTCTACAGTTCACAAAATCAATTTTTTATTAAGAGAGCCAGAAAAGTTACTCTAAATACATTTATATAATATAAAAATGCATTATCCAAAGAATATGTGCGAAATTAAAGACAAGACCTTTTTTGCAATTTTTTAAACCGGACAATTAATGCACACAGCACGATTTAGTAGGCAATGAAATAAATAACTAACTAAATGAATAAACCATGTTACATCAACAAACGTCACAATCTAGAACAGTAACCAAGTAAAGTACAAAAATAGTGTTCTCATTAAATTAATGAAACTAAATGACAATACACAAATACGGTAACCCTTGCGTATTTGTTAAGTGAGACCACATTTGTCTTTTGGCATAACGGCCGAACAGAAATCTCTATGTGGACTCAAATAGGCTGATTCTTTAGCTATACGTTTCAGGTTACACTTGTCTGTTTTTCTACCAAACAACAAGCAAATTTTCTGCCAGCGCTTCGAAAGGGAAACGTTATTTATAACTATCTTCTTTAAATTAAAAAAAGGGCAATGCTAAACTTCGCAGATTCTTCCCCAAATTGTTTGTCAACAATAATTTATTGGTTTAGAAAAATTTTAATGGATATTATTAGATTGTAAGATAAATAACATTACATTTAAATTAAATTTTAAGACTATTTTACATAGCAAAAATTGAAGAAAATATCAATAATGCCCAAGTATCATAATAAATAATATCTACAAAGTTATAAATTGATGTTTTTTGTATACTAAAATTTTAATTACTAGAACGTTCCATTTTCCTTTTAATACATTCTACGTAATCAAAATTAGTGTTTCTCTTATCATTTTTTTTTGCGTAACGTTTATAAGATTAAAATTAATGTGTTTATGACTATAGTATATATGGCTTGTTAATAAAACTTAAAAAGAACAAGCTGGTTTGAGGTTAGTTCAAAATGAAAATCTGCGAGAATTTTATTGAAGCGCGTAATATGGGGTGACTCCCTTAGGAAGGACCCGAACCGTGAAATACCGTGTCACCGTGCGCACATAAGGTCGCGTAATGCGTTATCTAGACGATGTAGACAAAAAGGTAACCAGATATTTTTTTAATTTACACAGAAATCATTGATAAATTAAACTATCACTAGTTTAAGAGTTTACTAAGTATGGCTGATGACTTACAATATTATTAAAACACCCATTAAATTTTTGCAAAATTTTATGGGTATTATTAAAACACCCATAAAATTTTTGAAAAAAAATTAAATTTTTTGTAAATTTTTGCGAAAGCTTAGAAAAAACTGCCATCTTGCTACAAGTAAAAGTAGTTATGTAGTGGCGATTCTGGACCAAAAGTCCCGTAAGAAATAGCTGCCATTAAAAACCGAATGCCATTTGATCAATTGGCCTTGAACCTTTATGGGATTTTACACCAAAAGTCCATAAGAAAACACATTATGGGAAAATACGACTGCCAAATTAGTTCATTTGAACCTGAATACTGTCGTTTGAACTCCGATTGTGCGGCAAACGCAAAATTGCCTGAACATAAAAATGTCTATATATGTATGTGCATCGTTGATGACAATAAGATTGATTCTCCATGCCGGCCACCTAGTCGTTTGTATATCATAATCATGCCGAGTTGTGTGTACACTTGTATCGAAAGTTCTCTAAGGGATAAAGTATTACATATCATTATCCCGATGTTGGTAAACACCGACGTTTCGAGCATTTTCGGTGCCATTTGAGCTATTTATGCTATTATTCCTATTCCGATAACATTTATGTAAAGTTCCATTCAAAATGCAGATAATTATTTATTGAAACGTCGATACGAAAATCGGTATGTTTATTTGTAATATTTTATACCTTATACAATTTTGATACTAGTGTGCATACAACTCGGCAGAGCTACAATATACGAACGAGCACGTGTCGGTCATAGCAAATCAATCTTTTAGTCATCAACGACACATATCAATGATTGTCATTACATAAAAAACTAGTAAATTTATATTAACCCTTAACGAACGAGCATTTATTTTGAAACAATTCTCAGCAACTCCATGGTATTGCTTTAATACTAAATCAAGAAACGTGTGTAACAATACTTTCTTCTCAAAGTGCTCTTCTGACACAAGCATAATTACAATCAGAGCATTTGTACGACTTCACCGAGTGAGTGAATTTTTGTTCGTTTAAATTCGATCTTTTGATGCCACATAATCGTATTCCGTGCATTTAAAATGTTTTTCACCGGTGCGCAATCGTTCATGATTCACTAATTCATATTTGCGAACAGCTTTAAAATCACATTCGGAACTGGTTTTTAGCCAAATATCTACGTTTTAGCCAAATGTCTCTAATACTATATCTTTCTGTGGTAGTACAATCACATTCTGTAGACTGAAAAGATGGTTCTGCTGAATCTATCATATCATCTCTAATTAAACTCCATTTTTCCATGGCTCATAGTTGCAAATGGAACACATATAACATTTTTTCTTGAAATGTCTACGAACATTTATATATAAGTTCGATCTTTGGCTACTCGGGTAGTTATGTACGGAACTTTTGTTGTTTTGTATTGAAATTTTCAAGTATAATAAACAGTATATGAACAAATTTATTTACACAAAAAAGAGTGAAATAAACTAAAACAGTTATATTTGAGGATTTGAAATACAGGATATAT
>WYDF02065323.1:0-11622 GCA_009867245.2 Adranes taylori
TCAACGAACGAGTGCGATTAAAGCCAATTAATTTATTATAAATACTACGACAACAAAATCCACGTGTAGATAAGCTCCTAAAGCAAAAGATTATTGCTTGTCCTCTTAAACATGTGTTTTGTATTGTACTCACATATTGACCTATATATTTACATAGCGTAAAGTTATAATGGCACGGATTTTAAAAATCAGCCCGACTGGAGAAAGTACTTAAACAGAGTTTCTTGTAAGAGCAATATATGTCATAGAAAAACTGTAGTCTATCAGACGAAAAGTGTTTAAACCTACTATAGCCTATTACATTTTAAAAACGGTAACAGTTAAAGCAAGAGACTACCAGATTTTGAAAGAAACTTTGCTATACGGATACCGTCCAGATTTTATCGAGAACAATATTTATAAAGAAAGGACGATACATGTCTTTTCTGCATTTAAATATTTAAACCCAGGAATGGGGGACAAAGTAGGAGTAAATATTTTCTGCGGAATCGAAATAACAACGGTTCCAAAATAGTACTGACCTGTAGCGAAAAATATAAGTGATTTTATTTAATATACACAGCTTGTTGGAAACCGTTATTATCATTAAAATATAAAAAAGAAGAAAACAATAAATATAGTTGGCAAGCTTAAATCTTTAACTCAGAGAATTAATTTACAAATATTTCAGTTTTGACACGAGTTTGTTAGAACGGAAATAACTTCAATTCCATTTAAGGATAGTTGAACGTCACGGTTAGGTTGCTATACTTCTATAGTTAGAAGATAGTTAAAAACAGTAATGAAGGAGTCAATTTAAAAAAAATCGGTTTTGTTAGAATCTCGCTCAATTTTAAAGTTTAAACAAAAATAGTTTAGTTCGCGAAGACACTCTTTAGTTATTATGGTGTTTGGCGTCTACTCAAGATGTAAGATCTATTTTTAATAATCATTGAAATAAAAGCGCTTGTGGCTGATTGTTGGACATGTAGAAATTTATTTACTATTCTTTAATCATAGAATATTATATTGTTTAACCAATTATTTAACATCCGTCAGTTAAGATAAGTAAAACTATGCTTTGTAAAGCAACTAAGTATTTATTTTTAATTAAATGCAACTGCTTAAAAATAATCTTTCATATATTTTTCCTGAAAAGCCATAAGTATTTCAATTTAAAGACTTCCTCATTTCTACTATCTAGGTCACTACCCTCTTGTACGGGGTGTGACAGTATTATTAGAAATGTAGCCTTAAAGAGAAATAAGTAAGCAGCCATTTTAACAAATTTAATTTCTATCCGTAAGCTGGTGTGGGGGGTTAAATTACAATTATGGTAAAGTCATATTACAAGAAATCTAGTTAATTATTATCATACCCATTTATATCTATGAATCCAAAATTTAAATGGCCCATATCATGTTTGAACCATGCTACTTTTGCCATTGTGTTGCTTTCTACATCAGTCCTTTGCAGTTTCGCTTTGTATATCCGTCCTATATTACAATTCTTGTTCGTTTGTTCGAATGTTGTTATTGCGTTTTGCTTTTTCTCATTTGCTAATGTTGAGCAATACCTGAAAAAGAAATAATTCTTTTAATATAAAACAGCAATGGCGTTTCTGGGTTTAACGGCTAAGCCGAGGAGATAAGATGTATTCAATTTTTGGGATTGCACTGTAGAGATTATAAATATTTTAATTGTTCAAAGGGAGTAATATCTAAGTGTTATAAACTTAAAAAATCAATAAATTTCATAAAATAATGTAACAATCTTTCATTATAATTTCATTTAATTATAAAAAAAACCAATTAATAACTTTACGAATAAAATAGAGAATCATTCTCTCTGAAACAATACACACTTATGATGATTTCATCATACAGGTGTTACTTCGTGGGCGGAAGGAAAACTTGTTGCGACGCGAGAAGCCACAAACAAAGAGGGAAAGAAAGTATTCTTTTTGCGCCAATGAGTTTTTGCGCTCCTGTGTGTTAGAGAGAGAGAGAGAGAGAGAGAGTATGAAACAAATAATTTAATAGGCTTTCTAATAAACAGAAGTGAGATGCAGAGATGAAACAAGCTTCTGCCGAAACTCAGTACGAAATATCGCGGGGTGAGCCGGTGTGAAAGTATAAAAGGGGTAATTCAGTAGAAAGGATTTACAGAATTTTGTTAGATATTGAAGTTCATTTCTAATTACGCGTATTTTACTCCTTAATGTTTTGAGAATTATGGCAGATTGTTGTCAAATTGTTTTACCAGCATTTAGAACCAGTTTTGTTAGAAAAGTATTCGCGTTTTTAATCTTTGAAATGCCTTTAGTACAAAAATTTGAGTAGCAATTTTATTTAATATAAAACAAATGATTGAGAAATTCAAACACCTTAAGTTCTTTTGGTTTTACTCTGAATAAATAATTATAATAGAAAAAGTAAAATTAATTTTTTAGACAATTAATTTTTGTACTGCCCTTGGTAGTATCCGGTTACTTTTTAGAACCTAGTTACAAATATAGTTACTTTTTTGAAAGAGCATGCGCGCAAGAGCATGCGATTGCAAAGCACTACACGCCACCAATGATACAGAAATATGCAAACATCATCGGTAAGGCCAGTTTTCCCGATCCATACGTTACTTCGGATGGTCCGTGGTAACCAACAATATTTTAATATTATATTCTAGCATATAAGTGAGAGGAATGGTGAATGCGCCATTAACATATCATATCCACTTTTTGC
Organism: Adranes taylori; assembly: GCA_009867245.2. Lineage (NCBI taxonomy): Eukaryota > Metazoa > Arthropoda > Insecta > Coleoptera > Staphylinidae > Adranes > Adranes taylori. The sequence continues at coordinate 2,721 of WYDF02065323.1, forward strand.
CGACCCATACGTTGCTCAGTTAACGTATGGGTCGGCAAAAAATTAATTAAATTTATTCTTATCGTGAATTTATACAACTAGTGCACATTGACATTACTCATTATTACAGGAGTTTAATCACATAAATTTCTGGTTCGTTGAAAACTACTAGAGCAAGAGGCCCATATATCTTTGGCTGAAAACAATTAATGCCGTCCCTCCATGGTTAGGAAATTACAATTTTATTTTGTTTATTTAAAACTTTAATTTGCATTTATTTGAGAATTCCTAAAAGTTGTTAATACAGTATTTGTGCGCAATTTACTAGTAACCTTTTTGAAGATTTGATGTATTAGAAGACACTAAGCTGACCGCTGCGCCAATTGACCAACATCCGTTTAATTATTTGCCAAAGTTCGTGAATCCAATATAATTTGTTGTTGCATGTAAAATAAATTGCTTAGTTGATAATTGAGTATTTTAAAACTAATCGTGTCTTATTATTCAATGGACCATACTTGTTTTATTAAGGTTGAATCTTAGCTTTAATCAAACCAGGTGCCATAACTTATTGTTTAATTATCAATTTTCTTATTTTATAAATTTATTAAAACCCGAAAATAACTTGGTATTAGTTTGACTACGCCCTAAATATTTTATAATTCTTTGCTCTACCATTCCCGGTTGAGTTAAGTGTCTTTTAACTGTGCGTAGAATTTATTTATCCAGTAAGGGCTCACACAACACAATGTTACAAATTTCAACGTGACTATTTGTAGTTCCGTTGCTAGCTCATAAATGTCTTCTAAGGTGAAAAGCTGACTTGAACTTTTAGTAATTCCCCTAGTCTGACCTTATGCACTTCATCTCATCAAGAAAATAATAATTTATTCGTTCGTTTTTTTCCGAATAAATAATTTTTTTCCACTGATCTCAGTAGCCATCATGGCGGCAAAAAGACGTCGTGGTGAGGCTTTATATATAATGTTGTTACAAAGCATGTTACTGAGAAGTTAAGAGTATCCCTAAATTACATAATCCACAGAGTAAATAAATAAAAATTATTATTCAATCCGTCTCTAAAAATATTAAATGTATTCAATTCGTCTCTAAGACGTAAACAAATATTTTTATTGCCGTCACTGCTAAATAAAACGTATTTTCTATTAAATAGATATATAAATATGATTTCTGCTGCTGTAAGTTAATTGAACGCATTTTCTATACCGCTATCACTATTATGTATAGGCGTGTTATGAAGTGTATGAGAGTAGGGATAATTTAGTCACCTATATAACTGTATGCAGCAGAGAGAGAGATAGAGAGAGAGAAACTGTCGCTTGCTTTACGGTCGCTATGTGTTATGTTACTTATGTATTATAATATGTATGATGATTTATGTACGCTAGATGCGTTAATGTGTGTGAAAGTATTGATCTGTACTGTCGCTTGCCGTATTGCTGTGTGGCGTCGGATATATAATAAGTTACCTGGTGGCGTCCACTGATACGCTATAATATACCGTGCCGCTGCTTCACAGTGCTACTGCTTAAGGCTGCTGCATTCTATTGTATCCCATGGGAATGCCGCCAATAGAGAGGAATTGTGTGTTCCACGTAGAGTGGAATGGATACCGTGATTTGTATAGAATTGCATGAAGTAGACTATGTATGGAAATAAAATGTTGTGGATGCTCTCCATAGACCTGTATAACAGAGTAAAATTTGAGCAAAAACTCCCTTCCATAAATAGCGAGATTTTGGGCATAATAGCCCAAAATCTCGTAGTTGCCGAGATAATAACTATGTGCGAAAAGTGTGTATCCTTCATTGTACTGGAGTAAAAATAGATGTATTTATACTCCACCAATTTTCCGAAACAATGACTATAGAAATTCAAATTGATTTGGTGTTTCTTGCATTTCAATAAATCCTATATAGAATTTCTGCCGGCATTAAAGTAATGATTAACATTATTGGACAGAGATTACATCTTCTAACTAAATAATTGGTAATCCTCCCCAGATCTATTTAGAGACTAAGTGAGACACAAACAAAGGTAATATGGTCATAATCGAAAAGGCATGCCCCATGAGATTGTTAAAGCAAACTGAAAAGAGGGGAGCATGAAATATGGTCTGCTAATAATATTTTGTGTGTGAAATGGAACTATAACAAGGATGTGTTTTTCTTCTCATCTAAACACAAATCAACTGACATCACAGCAACAAGGAAGCTCAGAAGGTGCCCTTAAAAATCTGAGAGGGATGGGAAGAGTTGACCATCAATATTAGATGACATCTCTGTTTCCCATCATGTGGCGCACAGTGAAGGGCATAGAAAAATATTTTTCTATTTTATAGACATGTGTATTTTCAATTCCTTCACTGTGTATCACAACTCACACGAAAACAATTTTTCTGACTTTAGGATAAATATTGCACATCAGCTGCTGGAGTCTGTACAACTGCCAGAGTACCTGGTTCGAGGACGAGCTACATTTAGAACCACCCCTATAAGATTTCACACAAAAACGTGAACCCACTTCCAAATTCATATTCCCGCCACAGAAAAAGGAAAAAGTCACAAAACGGTGTGTTGTATGCTTTCACATAAATTTTTTACGGAAATCGGACTGGTAGTATGAGTTCCTGGTTTATCTTCTATATTACCTATGCATATGTACTGTATCGATACACGTTACTATAAAGATAAAAGTCTCTGTCAAGTGAGCATTAGATTGATTGAATGAATGATATTTGGAAACCGTACTTAACTCTAAATAAATTGATTACCCTCAATAAATAAATTGTAACCGCACGTTACAGGCAAGAAGCCAGTTAATGAGGTAAAATGTAAATATAATTAAGTTGTATGCAAAGGCTTACGTATTATGGAGTAAATAGAGACACAGTAATGAATCAAGAGAGATAGGTTTAGTTGTTGTTTGCTGTTGACTTACTGTTATATGCTATGCGTGGCTAATGCGTATGTTATGGGAACGCATATAGCGTTGATAGATCAAAGTAGAATACGCATTAGCTCGATGCTGGTGTGGAGACTCCTGTGGCCTCACTGAAATGTATTATAGACCGTAGAGCGGAACAATTAACGAACGAGTTGCTTCAGAGAGACCGTATAACAGAACAAAGAGTCTGTGGAAGCTCAATGCTTATAAATACTGCATATTTGCGTAGAATATTTTAGTTCCTTGTGAACTCGAGGAAAGTCCGCCCAACAGCAGCAGACATTAGAGCTGCGCGACCAGGCAAGTCGAGCGAAGCCAGTTATGCCGAGACTGCAGGCAGGGGGACAGTTAGCGACAGGGGCCGAGACAATAATATATATATAAATATATTTATTTGGTGAGCAATTTTCATTTGGTAAGCAACTTTCATATTCCATATACTGTTTGATAGGTTATATGTATTTCCAACAGCTTTACTCCTTCCTCTTACCTCTCCTTTATCCTACTGGAGTGTATACTGCTGGCTAGTGCTGTTCGCAGTCAGTTGTAGTCGCTTGACAATAGTAACCCTAGAGAAGATACAAGAGATACTGAAACAGAAGATGAAATGGAGGAAGAACAAACAAACACGGAATTAGCTCAAATAAAGAAACATGAAAATATCATTGAGATAAAAGAATTCAAGATACAAATAAAAGATATGCTTCATTGCATAAATTTTATAGCTGCACAATATGGAGAACAAAAATGAAAGGAATGCTGCCGCAAAGCCTACAACAGAATAAACACTGAAAAGCAGGGACCCGAACCGGAATTGAACCGAAATCCAAAGAAAACAGTTATTTTTGCCGGAACAAAAATTGTAACCGAACCCAGAGATCCTGTTAACTGATCCAGAGATCGCCACTGATCTTCTGTACACTCTCTTCAAGAAGATTTGGAACAAAGAAAACTTGCCGCAGGAATGGAGAGAGGGACCAAATCAACACGCTTCGTATTATTATCGAACGTAATAGTATCAAATAAATTTATCACTTGGCTTCATCGGTGATTTAGGCAAGGTGATGAGGAAAGTCATGGATGGAAAAAAGAGGGACATACAGTAGAAGCTGACTGAACGATTGAAGGATGCCGATTTTGCAGATGACATCTGTCTACTCTTATAGAACCATTCTTATTATGGAAAAGAAACTCCAAGACTTCGAGTGCGAAGCCAAGATCGTGGGTCTGGAACTAAGCTCCGTGAAGACAAAGAATATGAAGATAAACACAAGAGATATAAAAACACAGAGAGTGACCAATGAGGACATCGAAAATGTAGAAGAGTGTACGTACCTAAGGAGCGTAGTTACCCATGATGGTAGTGCAGCTGCAGATATCAGAGAAAGAATCCGCAAGATAAATGGGGCCTTCATTCAGCTGGATCAAGAGAGATTTCCACAACGACCAAACGACAACGATCAAATGACCAAACAACGACCGAATATTCAGAACCAATGGGAAAGTAATGCTATTATACGTTTATGAAACTTGGAAGGTCTCATAAACGTATACTCCAAAATCAACAGTAACTTGCAGGTGTTCCTGAATAGATGCATTAGAAAAAATGTCCGAATCTTGTGGCCAAATGTGATATCTAACGACGATATTTGGAACCAAACGAGAGAAGAATCCACCCACAGGGAAAAGAAACATGGAAGAACAAAGACATTATGGAGAACGACTGTAGGTGAAGAGGCAAAGTAGGAGGGAAAGACTTTTGCGGAGCTGACTGTCTTCGCTAGAAATAGAGTGCGCTGGAGAAACTTAGTCGGAACCCTGCGTTCACGCTGTGGCTGCTGTGTTCAGACGTTCTATCGCTAAAAGTGTGTATTTTTACCAATGTACTGTCAGGTGTTAATTTGTTAGAGAATATGATCATACCAATTATGCAAAAGTTTAAGTAAAAAAATTATTCAAATTTGCAACTGGATTCTAATTGCAAAAATGAAAATATTTTAGCTTTGCAATTTTAATAACTATAATAACTGTTTTAATAACTCACATTATATTTAAACTTGTATGTAACTAGATTACAGTGTTGAACAAACATTTGTTTCAAAAAGGATATCAGCCCTCATAATAATTCGAGGATTATTATCAGGGCTGGTTTGGGATTTATGCACTGAAGTTTGCATAATATCTCAGGCAGGATTCGTAAATTTTTCAAAATTAAAAGATGTGTCACGATAACTTTTGCTTTCTTTAGTATTGTGAAAACTATTTATTTCGAAATGTTAGACGTAAATAATATCATTGTTCTGACGTCAATAAGAAATTAACTCAGTATGATACCAATTATAGAAGTTTATTATATGCAAATGAGTAGTTATAGATATTTAACTAACTTAATTTGAAAACAAATCGTAATACATATAATTATATAGAAATATTTATGGGCATATATCTTCGTGACATGAGTAATTAATCTATATAATTTACTTTAAATAAAAATGTAAATTAAAAATACTTAGAGAATTACAAATACTTTAAATATTACAAATACATAAATATGAAGGGGAAAAAGAATAACACTAACGGAGCAAAAATAAAACAAAACAAAATTCACAAAAATAACTCTCCGAATATATTTACGAGAATTTACAAAAACTTCAAACTAAGTGAAGTAAACAGATCAAATTAACTGAAGCTCGTTTCTTAAATTCCTGTCAACGGTCTGGGAGGACGCCAAGAAATTGAAATAGCTTTCTTATTTTATTGATGGTCTCACCCCATTCTCACCCCATTTCTCTCATTGTCCCTATTCCTTCTTATCTAAACCCAAACACCTCCTCCAATTTTACGCCATTATCCTTCATAATCCGATCATCCATGTTCCACTCTTTTTCTCACATTTTTTTACCCAATGTTTCCAATTTTCCGCTTTGTCTAACATACCTTACAGCTTCTTTCACTCTCCTTCATTCAGTAGCTGTTCCCTCTACTCACTCACTCTCCTGACGCTACAGTCCATGTAGGACTTCTGGCGCTACAGACCCTACTACAGTCTCACTCTCCTTGCCTCTCCCAGCCGTCGTCTATTCTTCCTTACTTGCAGCACATCTCGATCTCCGGATCCCAAGCGCCTGCACGTCCTCTCTGATGTCATTAATCCACCTCTTCCTTGGCCTGCCTGGCTTCCTTCTACCCTTCAGTTGTTGGTCGAGAGTTTTCTTGGGGATTCTATCTCCTTCCATTCTTATCTTTAAGTTTCCTAAAGCTCACTCTCGGTGCAGGCTCAGTACATTCCAGGTTCCAAAGATTACATCTCGTTACCCGTTTCCTCGCTTGCTCGTCATTAGGTTATCCGTACGACTATTTCTGTCGTGGACTCGTAAGATATGTCTATAGGCATGAACGTTGGGACCAGATGTGAGTCTGAACATTTTCCGTTAGAGGCCGAATAGGATATAAATCGAATGGATGAGAGGATTAATTGTGAGAGTGTTACAATATAGAAATTCCTCAGTAAGAGAGTTTCCGACCGTGGCATATCATATCGACCATTTTCCCATTTTTTCCAGTAACTTCTTTCGCTATTTTCAAAAAATATTTGCAATCTTTTCTGACATATATAATAATTTTTTTTTTCTTTTCTTTTACTTTCAGCCTCTTTAGGCTATGAGTATTTTGCTTTCTTCGCTACATGCTGGCCAAGAGTACAGTCTGTTTGGTTTCTATTTCATATTAGTTGGTTGGTTTTCCTTTTTGGTATTTTTTGTAGCCCTTCTGCTACATATTTAATTTTGTGTTTATCTGTGCGTCCGAGTGAGCTTTTGAGCTATCTATCATGTTTTTCCGCTGTCTCCATTAGATCTTTAGCTTTAAGTTCTCTTCTTAAGTCGTCATTTCTTACGTACCGTGGAATGATGAATGTTATCCTATATAAGTTGTTTTGCGTTGTTGTTATTCTTTTCTTAGCTTTTGTTGAGTCTTTACTCCACAGTTTGACGTCGTTCGTGAGTATGAGACTTGCGTTCATCAGCGTGTTTTGCCTTCCATCAGTAAAATTGTTTCTGCCGTTTATTATTCTTGCTGTTTGTTTTGGTTTCGCTGCTTTGTTTAAGACGTCCTTTACCCAGTCTATTTGCCTCTTAGCCGTATAAAATTATGTTTAGGAATTTTATTTGTGAATTACACAACTTCTATTTTTTTGCGTTCACCTTAAGTCTCCATTTGTTAAAATATTTACATATATTTTTTGTCATGGATTCTGCTTTATTGCTCTAGCACTGTCTAAGGTAAGATGGCTTATTACTGCCGTGTCTTAGACGAATGATTTGGGAATACCTGGGAGAATTTCTGTAAGTACTTTTTTTAGCTCATCTTCTAAATTACATAGTTTCTTCATTTTTTCTGAAAAAGTTACGCTTTCAATTCTTGCTACTGTTCTTACCTTCTTTTATTTTTCTTCCCAAAGTTCGTTTTTATTGTTTGTACGTTGCTGTGTATTCTCTACCGCAATTGCAGCATTTTGGCTTCATGTTTTTTGATTTTTTTGCATTCCCAAGATGGGTGAGCTTCCGCACATTTAAAGCATCTGAATTGTGCGCTGCATCTAAATTTAACGTGAGCGTGCCTTTCGCATTTGTAGGTATTGGTCTAATTTTTGGTTTTGTTGTTATTTTTAGATGTTGCATTTCTTTGATATTTACGTCCTTCTTCCGACTTTTCGCTGTTCACTAGCATAAGCGGAAACTTTTTAGATTTGTTCTCAAACCTGATAATACTATTGATCCCTTTGGGTATCAGATCTCCTTCTATTTCTTTTACATCTACTGCCTCTGGTTACTACTTTCAGTTTTTTTCTTCTGGTCTCTGGTAAGCGTGATATTCTACTTCCATTTATTTAAGCATTGTACTTGTAGCTCTAAAATCATCGGAGTCTTTAGTGAATATCTTTATTTCATTTCCAACTTGATAGATTGTTTATTCCCATAACTCTTTTAACCTGCATGTAATCGTATTTCTTGTGTAGGCATAATGGGCGGTAGTCATTTCTCTGTCCTTCTTCAAGTGCACTAGTCATTTCTCATGCGCATAAATAAAAATAACTGTCTATTCTCTTTTATCCGTAATATCCTTCCTTGTCAGTCTTTCCCACCAACAATCCGGTTTTATCTCCATTTTTATGTCTCGAATTATTCCTCCACACATTCTTACTCTTACATTTACCCGGCAAGCGTCTATAAATTTCCACAGATACCCTTCAGGCAATTTTTGTTTTATTTCTGATCACATCGTAATACATTACATATTCTATTTTGAAAACATTTCAAATAGGTGTCCAATGTGATAAATGCGGAAAGAATGTACCTGTAAATATTTGTAAAATATTCACGTACAATAATATAACACATAATTTGAATTTGTTTAATAAAAATGCCTCATGGAATCGCGTAAGTACCTGATTTTCTGTACGACGTGTAAAAGCATTCTGTAAAACAAATCGGTCTTTGGAATGCTATAAAATAAGTGAAGAAAAAAGCCAAAACATTTTTAGGAAGTTCTGGAATTTTTCTTGGGAAGAAAAAAAAGATTATGTCACTGGAAAAACTACAACATTTAGAAAAAAATTCGTGAACGTGATCGCCACCCCATCTTTCATAAGGAAAAATGTGTTTAGGGTAAACTAAACAACATTAGTCTAACCCATGAATCCCCCGCCTACCCATGAATCCCCCGGTCCGCATATTTGCCGCAGTCTCAACTCACATTTTTTCCCGTATTATCCTACGGGACCGACAGCTACGCTGTTCGGTTTGGCATGGCCTACGACCCCTCTTGACTCTCTTTTCGGCTAATTTCTAAAACAGCAGTCTGGCGTACAAAGCCTTGATCTTATGAATTTGTCCGCTTTGGCGCGGTCTGCTGCTGTTTTTTTTGACTTCATCCCCCCCCCCCCCCTACCGCTTTC
>WYDF02065334.1:0-11622 GCA_009867245.2 Adranes taylori
TATTATCTCCCCCTCCTTCCAATCATTCGGCATCCTCTCTTCACCCTTCCATACCGCATTCATACTCCTTGCTAAAGCTTCCACCCCTTTCTCATTCCAATACTTTCACACCTCCGTCGGGATCCCATTTGGCCCTCCTCCCTCCTCGGGATCCCATTTTCCCTCTCCCCAAATATCCTGCTCTGTCTTCAACCCCTTTATAACATTCCTCTACTTCCTCCATTTTATTTCCCAATCTCTTCCCTTCCTCCTTCCATTCTCTTTTTACTCTGGCATACTCTTCCCATTTTTCCTCTACCCTTCTGACTTTCCTTAGCGCTTCCCTGACCTTTTTTTTTAATTCCCTCCCTCTATTCCCATACGTTGCCCCCTCTCCTCCCCTTAATTTCCTCCTCTTATCCGTCATCTTTCTTCTAACCAAAATTTCTTTCATCCTCTCCTTCATTTCTTCTATATTCCTCACTTCTTTCCATATCTCTTTATCCAGCCTTGCCTTTATGTTCCCTCTTTCCTTGCTGCCCCATTCATACCTTTCACCCTCCTCCGCTTCCCCTCTATCTTCCCTTTTTTCTCCTATTTCTGTCCCCTCACCTCCTATTACCCACAGTGCTTCCATCGGGAAATGGTCCGATTCTATCCTCTCTCCCACTTTCATATTTTCTAACAACTCCTTTGCCCCCTCATTCACTAAGATATAATCTATAACTGACCCCCTCCGTGTCCTCTGAATGTAATCTCCCCCTTCCAATCCCCTTTTACGCATCCATTCATCATTACCATATTTTGTTCGTCCAACCATTCTATTAACATTCTCCCTTCCGCATATATTACCTTATTCTTCGACTTCCTTTTGACCAATTCTCCTTCCTCTCCTACATCGTTTTTCCGGATAATTAAATCCTCTAATGCAACCTTTGTATTTCTATAATTTTCTTAATTTAATCTTTCATGGCATTTACTAAAAAACAAAAATAGAAGTCATAGCTGGTAATACAGTTGGGAAGGCTCAAGAGAAAAATGGGAAGGACCGTACAAAAACTTCACTAGAGAAAAGTTCTAAAGATCGTGACTTGCAGGACGAACGATCATCACAGAGGTTTCCAATAATATATAATTCTATTAGTATTATCCGAAGAAAAAAATACAAGCGTAAGTGCAAGACATGTTTACTAATTTTTCAAACTTAAACTATGTAAATGAACAAGTTATATTGTTTCGTTACTTTTAGGAGTGATTCTTACTCCCCCCCCCCATGTTACACTGGTAAGAGGGGAACTTTTTGCACAGGGTAACGTAGCGATCCCCTCTTACTTGCAGGTACTGGAATCGTACTATGCTTAGAAAATGCAAATCGTTTTAATAGTTTAATTTGTCTACTACTGAATAGAATTTAAGTTTTAATTGAGTCAGAATATCTGAAGTTATAATCCCCTTAGTTCTTCATCACTAAATAAATAAAACACTAAACTTTGTCATTGGTAGAGTTACGAGAGCTTCACTGACCTAATTATACTAGATCATCATAAATCTAACCAGATGTGCGCGGTTCTAGGAACGACTAGTGACGTGCGGTGGAGAGCGCAGTAGGGAGCGCGGTATGGGCAAGTCGATAGGTGATGAACGGGAGGGAGGATAAGCGGTGTGGTTGGGGATGTACTTATTTTGAGATGACTTACATAGAATAGATTTATCGTTGTTTGCATAGGTGTATCATTTAGTTTTGTCACATTATGCTGCGACGTGTTTTGTTCGTCACAATCAATACCTGTGAAGCGTGATACGAGCACAATAGTTCACCAAGTAATATCTGTTCTATCGTACATTTCCATAAAAATAAATGTTATTCAGACGTGCAAATAGTTAAATAAGTACGGCGCCTCTGTGCGAGCTTTTTTTGGCTAGCTAACTATCTCACTATCATTACGTTGAAATCTCTCAGTACATTTCCCCTTGTGACGATAAATTGCATTCACTTAATGTTTCTTACCTAGTGCCTTTGCTACAAACTTGCTTATTATTTTCGGCCATAACTGATGCAACTCAAATCAGATATGCCTACCTTACTCAAACAAATGCACCACTTACTGGGAGCTTCACCTATTATGTATATATTAGTAATTAAATCGATTCTCACATTACAAGATAAAATCGTCATCGCGTTCTCTTACTCTGTTGCATAAAACTATGCTTCTATGTAAAAGAATTTAATCATTTAATTAAATACCATAGGGTTCAATCAGCGATCAAAAACAATTTTAATTGTAAAACTTATTTATGGTAAACCGGCCAGTAATTTTCTGCCTTTTCTAACTTATTTCGTCTTTCGAATAACTTGCTTAAGTGTTAACCATTTTAGAGCATCTAAAAAACCTGAATTGTTTACCTAATTGATAAGTATCAAATGCCCATACTTTCTATCATCCAGATAAATTACAGACAAGACAATTTGCCTCGTTGCAACATAGTAATCAATTAAAAACTACCAATGTTCCAAAATAAGTGTATAGATTTTTTCACAATGAGAACCCATTAAGAAGACATATCCCAGATTTAGCAAATAAAAAACGCCTAAAGTTTGGTGAACAGCCAATTAATTATGACGAAATTGTTTTGCCTTTGTTGCACATATACTGAAATGTGCCACTTTTGGGTATTGTTATTAAAATAATTCGTATGAAAAGATTGGTTGCACTGGTGCTACCATTTGAAACATGACTTAGGGAAAGAAAGCAAGATTTAAGAGGATCGTTAGTCTAACACAGAACGCATTATGAATTAACCATAATACATCTAGCCCTCCGCTCGTCTGTACTTAGTTAAATTGGATGTTATACCGACGCGCTGCTGCTCTGCGAAGTATATGGATACTATAAAACCAGCAGGAAACCACTCTTATCCAAAGCTCCCTCAAAAGTCAAATTATTATATGTTTTTTGGTCTCCGGTTTGTTTGTTTGTTTGTTTTGTTTGTATGTTTGTATGTTTGTTTGTTTGTTTATTTATTTGTTTGTTTTCTTGTTTTTTGTTTGTTTGCTTGTTTGTTTGCTTGTTTGTTTATTTGTTTGTTTCATTGTTTGTTTGTTTGTTTGTTTGTTTGTATGTTTGTTTGTTTGTTTGTTTGTTTGTTTGTTTGTTTGTTGCTCACATTATATTATCAACTCTAAAGGATAATTAGCATGCGATTTTAACCTGTTGCTCCAGTTTCGTCTACAAGTGATAAACTTAGTTCCCGGGCTCAGCCTGACTTCGAAGTTTAGATATTCGTAATCAAAGGCATTTTTTCAATCAGTTACATTCAATTAAATTATATATATTTTATAGTGTAAATTGTTTCTAATTAAAATTAGGATAGTAAACTCGCGTTATCTAGTCCATTACTGGTATACAGGTAACATTTAAAAATTTAATTGAAAGTAATAGAGGATAATCAAAAAGCTTGTATTTAACATTTTTGCAATAGTTTTTTATGCAATATTTGTACCCTAATGTTCATTAATACGTCTCAAGCATTTAGATGAATGAACTAATAACAAATAGTTTATCTCGCATTTCCCAGATCTTGGACCAGTAAAAATATTAATTGGTCAACTAAAGAAGGTTTTAGGCGCATATGAATTGATGATTAATGTTATTGAAGTACAATTAAGGCGTCTAGAGCAAAATGATCCAGTCAATAGATGTTTATTGATGGTGGTTGGAAATTTGCGAGCGTTGCAGATGTTGTACATTAATACATTTCACGGACTTGAAATACGTGGGGTGAAAGAATTAATATCAAAACGTTATACACGTATGTATAGCTATAAAGTATTTTAATAGTTAATTCTTTGTGCTTTGATGAACAAATTTTTGATTAATTTAAGATTGGTACCATGTTTGAGAAAATGACTATGATAACAAAAATAATACGGAGTTATTCAGAGAAGACGTGTTGTGGAGAGGAATATAGAAGTCTCTTTTGTGCAGAAAGTACCTTAGTCAACAATTTGTTATGATTGTTCCACAAAGTAGCACCATCTGCAGAATACAGAATTTTTATTACTTCCTTATTAGACATTTCACAAACATTGTTTTCTTCCATAAATTGTATTGCCTTTCAAACATGATAAGACTTTTGCAAAGCGCATTTTATTTTTAAACAGGAATTACATCATTTAAAGCATTTTGTCTTATTCTATACATTCAAGATTATAGCAAGATTTCTTGAATAAATCATTGTTTAAGACTGTTGTTGCCCATTTCCTCAGGTGTTTCAACACTTTCCATGTTTTTTAATAAACGGTTTACTAATGGAATAATTTGGCTTGCAGAATTAGTAGAAAGCTCCTATATCATGACAAATCTAATTTAATAATCCAGAACACATTCCCTGCGAGTTCGAACTCTGGTGCTGATAGCAAAATAATTGATGTAGAATACCTTACGGCTATGATCTTTTAGGGTAGTTCCAAAATCTATCTAACATAAATTAACTGAGTTTACACCTAAAAACCGGTTGTACTAATGTCAATGATGTTAATAGCTGCAGTTTATGACGTATGTCAGTTCCATTCTGCATCGTATTTTCTGACCATTTGCACACCAGATTTGTTCAACTAACACCTAAGGTATGTGAAATGATGTGCTCTCTCGACGACACAATTGTCAATTATCATTACTTGACGAATACTGTTTGTAACTTTACGGAAGATATGCCACTTGTTTTCTGTACATTCAGGTTTAGTCCCAATGCTGAACTATGTGTCATCCAATAAAGATTTATTGGATGTCGTCATCCAACAACTGCATCCAGTAAATCCAGAATATAAATTACAAACTCATGCTGATAGGACATAGCCCTGTTATACGCCCTTCAAAACATGAATGTTATCTGTTTTATCGTGATCGACGCATGCTATAGTTGATTGATTTCAATACAAGTTCACTATTACACGTATGTCGCTGTTATCTAGGCTTAAACCTAGTAAAATTTGGACCAGGTTTTCATGAAGTTTCCTTACGTGTATGGAGGCATTTGTCTTTTCTTCATTCATCTTTTAAGTTTTAATTTCATTGTTACTACTAGAATGTTATGATCCTTAAACACGTTAATAACACTATTAATACGTTTATTGATCGTTATGCAATGTATTTGTTTCGACGGTTAATATTAAATCAAGTATTTCTTATTTAGATACGATTCAAAAAAATACTGTACAGACAATTGTCACCGCATTTGAAACAATTGGTTTGAAGATAATTTTAATATTAAACGAAGTGCAAGGTGTACCGACAGATGTCAGATATGGAATTATAATTGACACCTTCATTTGTTTAAACTTTTTGCACGTAAGTATCAGTAGAGAAGTCAATGTTCGTCGAGAACTTTTAATTAAACTCAAGAACGAGATTATTTCATGTGGTGCGAAGAATATACCACAACTCGCTAAAGCTTTGACAGTTACATTGTCAGCTTTGGGTCTCGGATTAGAAGATACGTTGCAGAATTGTTTCATTCCTGTTGTGCAAAAACTATTTTAGTAGAATAATTCATAAATAATGCCTGTAATTGTTCGACAATAAATTATTCTATAATTTTAAGTTATTTTATAATATTTTAACATCAAAATTTAAACTCTATTTACATTTCAATTGAACTTCTTAAAATTACAGAACTTCATCAATGAACTATGAAAAACTAAATTTATTGAAAAAGTTTAACAAAACAAATCTTCTTTTGCATGAAATTGTTTTAATAAATATGAAAAAATTAGTCTTTGGTAATTATCATTTAAATTAAATATATAAAACTTATATTTTGATTTAGTTGAATTGGAAATAAGTGGCAAAGGTATAATTGCTACTTCATTATGAAAACTTGTCTTATGAACTGATTTGAAATAAAATCTATATGCTACGTTTTCACGAAAAACTGATTTATCATTGCCGATATCTATCATAAACGTCTGGAATAATTATATACGTTACTTTGGAATTAGTTTCATAATTAATATTTATTATGGATTGTCGTCTAAGTTCAAAAAAGTGTAAAAGTTCTAATTTTGTTCATCAAATTGAATTTCAGAATTATCGGATACATAATCAGATAATTGATTATTTTCATTAACTTCAACGCAATTATATTGCTCCAAATTTTCTGAACAATATTTGAGAGAATACATAAGGGTTTTATCATTTGAAAATATTTTTCAATGGCTGTGCGTATGGATGTACACATATGTTCAAAAATTATTTCTAAACTATTGGATCAATCTGGATCAAATTTGGTCACCTGCCTACCAAATTTACCACATGATTATTGGGCGAAAGTAGTCTTTTCATTTTTATCCAAATCCCGAGATGGCGGAAATGGGCCATTTTTCTAAAATAAAAAATTTAGTTTTTAAGCTAGGAGGAGTAGTGTACCTTATAAATCGGCTACCCACTGAATTTCCTACACATTAATCCCTGTATTTGTCTACGACAGGGACCACTTCACTGTGCGTTTTGCCGCGGCCTGCGCACACTCTCGAATCACTTTTCAGGTAATTCTAACAGGAACATTTGAATTCGCCAGCCTATGGGCCAACCGGTCCGCGTATTTATCTTAGACCGCCCTTGAATCACTTCTTGAAATTTTTTTTATTGGGAACGGAGAAGTCTGGTGTCTGAAGCACCCCAGACTTCACTGAAATTTTAGCAATTTCTAACAGCTATTGTGTAGTGGATAAATATGTTTTATAACCAATTTTATAGATCATATATAGAGTGCCAAAACTTGCACATATGTTTGAATAAATTATTTTATTTGGATATATGCTATATCAACATATTATATGTTTAATTTCAAGACTAAATTAATAAAAGGTATTAAACATTTTGTACTTTTTAACTAGGTTTATATAGAAATCAACGAGATTTCAAAATGTAGAAATGTGATCAGAGTAAATTTTAAAATATACACTTTTTATGTTGAATTTTGTAATGTAAAAATATTATTTTAAAATGTAATAATAAAAAGAGCTGTTTTACTTTTAGGATTTAAGCGATAATAAAATCAACCGAAACTTGGCTGTTCCTATCGTAGCATATGAAAAACCTTTTTAGCAATCTCCTAAAACTTATATATATATATAGCCCGTTAGATAAATCATTGTTATTTTGTATTAAGTCATTGCAAAGTTCGAAAGTTGTAATTTTTATTCATTAAAGTAGATTTAAGTAACATTTTATAAAAGCTTCCAATTGTTTTCTCGATTCCATTATATTCACTAGTTGTCAATAAGTAAGCCCCAGGTCCCCTACATTCTGGTGTTAGGTGTAAGACAAGAACTTCAAGAAAACATCAAATACTTCCACATTTTGGTGTTTCAAAGTTTGGTGAGTCTATATAATTTAGGGTTCTTATTCTGCAAAATAGAATATATTTCATCCGTTTTATTCGAATTAAGTTTCGATTTCGTCAATCTCGTTAGTAAAACACAAAAGGAATAGAGAAAGTACTGATAAAAGTTTTCTTGAAAAGTAAAGTTTCAGAAAGGATCGATATGCAATAGGGTGTTTGGATAAATCTGCAAGTGTACGAAAAAAAATAAACGTTGGGCTCAAATAATTAAAGCTAACATAATTTGGGGCTAAAATAATTTTTGCTTAAATAATTTAAGCAAAATGATTTAAGTAAAATAAGAAAATATAATTATGTTTATTCCTGCAACAATGAAGTTTTTCTCTTAAAATAATTGAGGGAATTGACCGGTTTTAGATGTTTCCTTCTCAGTAGAACTCCTGCGCATTCACCATGTTCTTATAATGTATTTAATGTAATTTATGAAATATTGGTGAATGCTTCGGGTGATTCAGGTTGCATGGACCATTCCTCTTACCTTGTTTTTGACAGTTGGACGTCGTTTGACAGTTGGACAGTCGTCATTTGAGAAACCAATATGGGGGTTGAAATAAATAAATGCTACATAAAGTAGATGCTATACAGAAAATTATGAGTGCACCAATGAGTTTCGGCTCTAAAATTCACTAATAGGTTCTCTTCATCCAAGACATGCAACGTAATGTTGATTATGGTTCGAACATTGATCGGAAAATTGATATTCCGTAGATTAATACATATTTTATATCCTTTGGTGAGTTTGGCACTAATATTAAGAATCAAAAGATCGTTTGCGATATCATTAAAGTATGAAAATGTAGTAATATTACAATCCACATGAATGATTGTCACTTCAATTATTTCAATTGGTTGATCCGATATATCTAAAGTGTTTGCTTCCAATAGTTTCGGATAAAAACCAAGTAGCTGATTGTTCCGCACTAAAGTTAATATCATAAACACACTGAATTTCAGTTTTCAATGTATTGTTATTCGCTTTCAATGAAATCAACTGTTCAAATCCTTTATGTATAGTGTTGTTGCGAATACCGTTTCTCATTTCCTCCATATCCAAGATTTCATATGATATAGTTGGAATTTCAATATTTCCATTATTAAAATAATTAAATGAGAGCTAATAGTACTTATGAAACAAATACTAGTACTATACCTTATTCTCAAAGTACACAGTTAGCTGAAATTCAAATCACATAGAGATTAGAGCCAACAATTGTGATTTGATATGCTATTAATAAATAATATTATAAGATGAAATCCATACTAACACTATACGAAGCGCTTCGTTTCGCCATCACTATGTGTTCGTCAGTAGTGTCTGGTACGATTTCAATTATGTCGCTGCTGACGAAAAGATATGTTATTTAATGATTGCCGAAGGCAATCATTTGGAATTTGGTATCCTTTACTTATAAAAGTTTGTGTTTTTTGCAATGACCCATTCATATTGTGTTAGCGAAAGATTTAACTTTGCATTTTTGTTTAGTAAGTTGAATAAAAAGTCAAGACTAATAAATTATAAGTTTTACCAGTTGAGTACTTATATAAATTAAAATAGTTAAATGACAGCTAATAGTACTTATAAAAAAATTCCAAGTACTATAGGTTATTCTAAAAGTACACGGTTATCTGAAATAACTGAAACCGTGCCAGACGCTACTGACAAGCACACAGGGATGGCGAAACAAAGCGCTTTGTATAGTGTTGATTTCATCTTACAATATTATTTATTAATAGCATATGAAACCACAACTTTTGGGTCAAATCTCTATGTGATTTGAATTTTAGCTAACTATGTACTTTGAGAATAAGCTATAGTACTTGTAATTTTTTTATAAATATGATTAGCTCTCTTTTAATTATTTTAATTTATATCAGTACACAACTGGTAAAACATATAATTTCCATTATTGTCTTTATTGTAGATAAAATGATTTTTTACACTTTCTTCAATATTTGGAATTGTATTCCACGAATTAAAACCCACTAAATCGATGCAGTATTCCCAGGGCCGGCTCTAGGCAGGATGCAAGGATGCAGAGCCCATGGTCAGGGCTGCCTGAAACCAGTTTCGAAAATTTGGCCTACGCTAAATCAAGCCAAATATACAGCGGCATTTTAGAAACAGAATTTAGTAGTACTGGTACTTGGCAAAAAATTATCACTAATAAAATTTTGAAAATGATAATTAAACGTGATCTAAAGCAAGTTAACGATTATGTGTTTCCTGATGGGAGATAATTTAGTGACATCTATTATAGTAAGAAACTAAGCAATAATGAATCAGTTCAAAGACAGAAATTCAATGATACAAGTACATTCAAAATAATTTAAAAATATATTCTCAAAATAAATTTTAAAAATTTCAAATTATATTTTATATAAAATTTGATACCGCATAACCAATTCTATGTGTAAGACATTTATTTTTGTTGCTAAATTTAGCGAAATTTCATTTAGGAAATTATTTCAATTTCAATATTATTTCATAACAATGTTTCACAACACATTAATGAAGAAAACATTTAAGTTTCTTATGCGGTATCAAATATTATTTGTGTAAGATGTTTATTCTTATTGCTAAATTTAGCATAATTTCATTCCGAAAATTATAATTTGAAAATTAGAAATTTATTTTGAGAATGTTTCAATTATTTTTCAATTATTGTGAGACAAAAACTTCATTGTTACAGGAAATATTATATTTTCTTATTTTACTTAAATCATTTTGCTTAAATTTTGAGTTTTTAATGAATTTAATTGTTTCTCATCGGGAATTGAAATTTTTACAAAATGCTTAAGTTAAGGATCAAGCATACGTTTAAAATGATCCCGGAATTCAAGGACAATAGAGCGGAATCTCACAAATTCATATCATGTTGTGACATAGTCAACACGTAGATGGCGGGTGCAGCTGACGTGCCGTTACTATTAGATATCATTAAATCTAGATTAGGTGGATCTGCTTATAATATAATGAAATCAATTCTTACAAAATCGTTCTTTAGCTCAAATTTAGAAAGATCTCATCCATTCTCGCCAACGTTCAAACGACAATGTTCGAAGTTTTAGTAAATGTGTTGAAAAACTATTAAATGACTTAAACGACGCGCGCATTGCTTCAGAGGGAGAAGACTCTTCAGAAGTATTAACAAAGTGGAATGACAAAACAGCTCTTAAACTATTCGTAGAAGGCCTTGTTTATGCACTAAATACTATAATTAAGGCTTTTCGTTTTGAGACTTTGGTTGAGGCTATTGAGGCGGCTGTCGAAAAAGAGAGAACGAGTAGTTTAAATAAAAATAATGATTTTCATAAAAAATCTTTTGGTAATAAACGTCTTAGAGAAGTGATTGACTTTAGGGCTATAAATCTAAAGTCTGTTGCCATAGCCCATCCTTTGCCAAATATTACAGAAATCCTTGATCAACTTCAATGTATGTGCAACTATATATGTATATATCAAATATTGAAATAATTCCTGAAATGCCTCAGTTCCTATGAGAGTTGGACAAATGAAACTTGGGGGACATATATAAGTCCAATTTTGCCAATATGAGCAATTGAATGTACTGAGCTGATTTTGGACAATACAAAAATGTTGCTTTTGAAAATAGAACACTGTTGATTCAGTTCTTATGAACCTCCTACTCTGAACTTTAATGCGAATAATTCTGAAGTAATCAAGTCGTTATACTAAGACCTATACTGGTGAAAGATTTTATAAAAGTCATCTTATTGGGGCAATTATTATTTAATATATTACGCCAGTAGGCAGTGAGCAAAAACTCATAAAATGAAGATATGTAGTTAGGACTAAATTAACGTACATATATATCATAAGGATTGGACTTATTTATAATGCAACTTATTTATATGGTCCGAAATACAGCACTTGATAATCTTATTGCTCAAATTATATACTTTCAAGTCATTACGTATATTTTTATCTATACATGATCCAAATCCAGGTGCGATTCTGCTCGCATCTTTGTAATAAGGTGAAAGATCGAAAAACATTAAAAACATTACGGAAAATTGATTTTCAGTTATTTGATATTTTTCTGAATTTAAGCCGCCAGCTAATATCACACATTTACTCTCAGAGGTGATAATATCAAAAACTGTTAAAGAAGAGGAAAGCTAGAAAAAATGCAAACCATTCTAATTTAACAAGTGGCTATTTCTATGTAGCTTTAATAACTTGTTTGGCTCGACAATGATAGCTTTTAATCTATATAC
>WYDF02065345.1:0-24968 GCA_009867245.2 Adranes taylori
TTAACTAAAATTTTTCCTATTAATTCACTGTAAACCCTCCTTCTATCCGAGTACGATATGTATACCTCAAAGGGCCCCTTGTCATGGGCATTATATTTTCTTGGGTAGTCTTTAAAAAAGTCAGGATATGTATTACGATCAGTTAACATAATATTTGAGGAAGACTGATCTTGATCTATGTGGATATTATTAACTACTTCTACATCTGAAAGTCTGGTCATTTTTGCTGGTGGTTGAAGAGAAGGCTCATCATTCGAGCTACCCAGCAACTGGCCAGCTAATTGTGGCATATTATGTACGAGATAGAGAAAAAAAAGAAAGTATTTAAATTAAAAGCGCACGAGGTTATTAGTAATAAAAAGCGTACAGGAAAAAACAAGCGTTCACTTCAACTCACTTTTTCGGAATTCCTGTTAGATACATCAGCTGTGCCCATCGAACACAGAGCAATTATCTAACATATGAACTAATAGATGAAATTAGAGTCGCCATATTGGGACACTGTTGTCAGCTGTTGCCTCTAAATTTACCTAAATCGTATGTTATTTATTTTTTTAGTTGTTTAAACCGTGTTAATTTAAACTTTATTTTAAAGCAAAATTGAAGTTAATTAAAAAAAATGGCGCACCGTGTTGTTTATGGATGCACGAATTATGCAAAAAATACTGTACAAAATTAAGAACAGAACATAACATTTTACAGGTAATTTATTATATTTTTGATAATCACAATAAAGTTTCACTTTGATTTATTACTAAAAACTTCATGGTTTACTAATAAATTATTTTCGTTTCCAAAAAATATAGCCAAAAAAAATTATGGATTAAATCAGAACGCGCTTGTATTTGTAAACGATAATGTTATTATCTAAAAATTTTAGTTTGAATTTTAATGTAGGAAAATTTTTGTACATGCATATGTATGCACATACATATATACAAAAAAATATATATACAAATTTGAGTATAGATTTGAAGAATATTTTCCTGCAAACGAAGACCCAAGAGCTGACTCATTGTGGATTTTAAATCCATTCTATTTCAAAGAAACAATAAGAAGTGTTCTATCCGTAATCGAAGAAAACTTGTTAGCTGCTTTGTCATCAGACGTGACATTAAAAATTTTAAAAGAAAATTCATCACTTGCGAAATTTTGGATTCACGTCATGGAATCCTTTACAATAAATTTTTAAATTCATGAATTAACGTTTTGTTAATGATTTTGTTTTTCTTTTTATTGTTTTTACGTTAAATTTTTCATTAAATTTGAATAAATATATCTACATATTTAATCTTTTTTACATACGCAAACTCATATTTTTAAAAGGGTTCCGCACAAAGAAAATAGCTTGATAAGGTTCCTCAGTGCGGAAAATTTTGAGAAACACTTAAGTTTAAGGTATGCATGTTCTACAATATTTATTTTATCTTTCCAAGACTAATTTTAATTTTCTTTTATGAAAATGTATATAAATGTATTGTGAATGTTATCTATAGTTTGATTTCAATTAATATTGTTAGTTTTAATGGTTCAGTTTAATATTGTAAAAAACTATTCAAATAAATTTTTCTATAATAAAATTTTTATACATATATTTTATTAAACTATCTCTTATATTAAAATGCTCAATTTGTGATTTAAAGAATTTGATTCTTTAATTGAATATGGAACATTAAAGATAAGAAACTGATCATTGAAAAACCTCTATCGCGCAGTGTTATTTATCATTATAATGCAGTATTACTTTGACCATAGTCCCAGAAAGAAGCGACAATGAAGTGAAGTTATGAATGTTCTCAAGTGCCATCTAGTGGCAAATTTACTGGTATGATTCACAAATATGTCAATCCCTGCATGTGCATGGGCTACAACATTTGACAATAAATGAACTCTGTGCAACATTCTAACTATAGATGGCGGCACTAATATCTAGCCAGGCTAACCAGAAATAATTTAATAACCAGTGTCGTACTGATGTGACAGGAATCAATAATTGTCAAAATTTATAATTATTTCGTTTTTAATTTTAAGTTTATATTATTTGATGTAATATAAGTATATAGAGAATAAATAAATGTAAATATTAAATTAATCGTGTTTAAAACATGAGTATGTAATAATTGTATATGTAATAAATTAATTTGCTTTTAGAAAAAAAAACATGTTAATAGCTTCCATTTCTAACGAATTAAAGTGTCATGTATGGCCTAAAGGCGATCTTTTAAATACATATCAACCTAATATTAGCTACAATGGTATCGATAAACAGGAAATCAGTACAATTTCATGGGCGAAAGATGGAAAATGGTTAGTATTGGTTCCAAGCGTTGGCAATGCGGAAATTGTTTCAGTTAATACAGATTCGCCGAAACTTATGCATACCATTTTGAGCGTAAATTTACCGTCTTGCGCATGCTTTCAAAATATGAATAAAAGATACATCGCTTTAGGTAACATACATCATTTTATTACTGTTTAAGGGTGCACGGAGTACAATGATCAACATTTAGAACAAGCAAAATTTTCTTTTTGCATTATATGTTTATTGAAAACACATCCAAAGGAGTTACATAACAGTATGTTCCTTCACTCTAGGATATTACAACGGATGAATATTAAAGTATAAAAATGAATACCTAAGTTTAAGTTAGTACTAAGTTGACACTGCCTATGACTAAGTTATGGTGATGTGCTTAATACTAAAATATTTAATAATTGATGTGGGGAAAAAAATAAAAGGATATAAAGGAGAAAAGACGTATAACGTATATTATAATTGTATTGTTTGCTTCATTTAGTTTTCTTCGGTTTGTTCCAAGAAGTGTTTTTAAATTTTTTTCCGTTTTTAAAAAATTTAAAAAAGTTTAAAAAATTTAAAAATTTAAAAATTTTTAAAGTTTTTTCCGTTTTGCATGTGTGTTGGAAGGGTGTTGTATATATGAGTTCCTGTCTGCTTTTGGGTCCTTATTCCGAATTTTGTAGTGCGCACTTGTATCTGGTGTATGTTATTTTTTTTCTTGGTGTTGTGCGTGTGGATTTCGTTATTCTTTGTAATTTCTTTGACTTGCTTTGAGATGATGGTTCGAATGTAACTTGTTCATTCAATTTTTATTATGTGGTCCAGTTTTGTTAAGTTTGTATAGATTTTTGGTGTTGTATAGTCTAGGACAGCAGTCGGGGAACTTTCTTAATCATTACCCAAAATATTTTTCTGTAAGTTGATATTACCACACCGCGAAGAGCAAAAAAAACAAAAAACCAAATCGCCTCCTTTTTACCAACATTCATATTATTACCCCATCGCGAAGCGAAGACAAAAAAAAAAAAACGAGATCACCTCTTTTTACCAATATCATATTATCATATTATTACCCCATTGGGAAGAGCAAAAAAAAAAGGAAATCGCATCCTTTTTACCATCTTTCATATTATTACCACATCGCGAAGAGCAAAAAAAAAACGAAATCGCCTCTTTTTAGCATCTTTCATATTATTATCCCATGCCGAAGAATTCATTTTTACCCCACAAAAGTTCATTTTTACCCCATTTGGGGTAATTTACCCCGGTTCCCCGACCGCTGGTCTAGGAAGACCAAACAGCGATTTTATTGTTCTATTTTGTATAGTTTTCAGGTTTTTTAACTTACTTATGTAGCTTGTCCCCACGTTGAGGCAATATACGTTAGATTGGATTGTATTAGGGAGTGATATATGGTTCTTTTTTTAGTTTCGCATATGTGAGGTGCCTTTGTATGGAATATTGCAGCTATTGGAATGAGTTTTGATTTTAGATGGTTTATATGATGTTCCCAAGTCAGGTTATTGTCGATGTGTAGACCTAAAAATTTGGTTGTTTCTACTTCATTTATAATTTCCTTGTCATATTTTATGTCTGTCGCGGTCTACTTCTCTATGCTGTCGAACTTTATCAAGTAAGATTTATTCACGTTTAGTTCGAGTTCTATTTGAGAGATGGATGTGTGTATTTTATTTAGATCACTATTCATTTTCCTTTTCAGTATTTTCGCGCTTGGAGCTAGGTACAATAGTGTAGCGTCATCTGCAAACATTGTGAGTCGTCCTTAACGTCGTCCCTAACTGTAGATTTCCCAGCTTGTTAATGTAGATTAGAAATATAATCGGAGAGAGTAGTACTCTGCGGGACTCCACAACTAAGGTTTAATAGGGTACTTTTGCGTCCGTTTGCTACAGTGTATTGTCTTCTGTTTGCTAGGTAGTTGCCAATCCATTTCTTCGCTTTTCCACTCAGCCCTGCTGTTTCAAGTTCCATTAGAAGTTTGGAATGAGGGACACTGTCAAACGCTTTGCGGAGATCTCGGAAAATAGCCGATGTTCACATTTTATTGTCAATATTTTCCATCAAGCTGCTGGTTGTTTCTGAGACAGCTGTATTTGTATTTTGTATTTATAATTGTTTGGGTCCTGTTTGTTTCCAGATTTGTATATAGGGGTGATTCTGGCGACTTTGACTTGTTCCGGAAATATTTATTGTTGTATGGATAAGTTACATAGGTTTGCTATTTCGTGGAGTAAATATAGGGATGCTATTTTTATTGCTTTAGGTGAGATGGCATCGTCGACAATGGAGGTTTTGTTTGGCATCTGGTCTATTATTCTCTTTATTTCTGCCGGGTCTGTAGGTTCTATAAATATTGTTTTGTTGATGCGAGCTTTGGTGCTGACATGCTCGATTGTTGATTATAGTACGTTGTCTCTCTAGTAGGTTCGTTCTGTTCTCTTCCTGTTTGTCGTCCTCTTCAACATTTTATGGTGTAAAGCTTTTGATGAAATTACACTGGGCCTTTCTGTCTTGCGCTTGGGTCCTGAACCGTATTCAGTCTGCTCCTCTTGATGTTATCCTTCCACTTAAGTCTCGGCCGTCCTCTGGCTTTCTTTCCTTCGTAGCAGACCTCTCAAGCCATTTTTGGGTATTTGGCTTCTGGAATTCGTTCTACCTGGCCCAACCTGGCACAGAGTTGCATCTGTTCTATTCTCACCCTGAGGGTGTTTTCATTAAAGGTGTTCCGAAGAGTCTGGTTTCTCACATTTCGGCCTAGTCTTCCTCTCTACTTTCCGAAAGTAGCTCATCTCAGCTACTTGTAGCTTACTTGTTAGCGTCCAAGACTCCGCGCTATATGTCAGAGTAGGAAGGTACACTGTTTTATACACAGTTAACTTGGTCCTCTTGCTATGAAACTCAAATCGATGGAATGAAACAGCCGCCTTGCCGTCGCTGTTAGATTATTGAGTTCCGGGTCCATCTTTCCATCTAGGGAAATTGTAGCCCCAAGGTACCTGAATGAGTGTATTTGTTCTAGGACTTGTCCTCTTAGTCGAATAGTGTGCTGCTTCTGGTGCCGGGAGATCAGCTTAGACGTCGTTTTCAGTGTGCTGAGTAACAGGTTACTAGCACTCATTTCTTCGTCCTAGATCTTTAGATTGTATTGCTTTAGAATCTTTAGAAGTTTCTTTTGTTCTTCGTTAATAGTGTCACATCGCCGGCAAAGGCCATGCCCGAAATGGGTTTCATTCTCCAGTTCCCCACAGTAAAGCGTCTGATTCTGTCCTTACAGCTTTTGATAATGTCGTCCATGAGTATCATGAAGAGATAAGGGAACAGAATGTCTCCTTGCCTCACACCGGCACACGTCTTAAATTCAGCTGAGGTTGTTTCAGTTATTCGCACCTCGTTTTTGCAGTTCTCATAAAACTTCTTGATGGCCCTGACAAGAGTGCCCTCCACTTTGCGTTCTTGCAATACTCGCCATATATCTCTCCATGCGACCCTATTGAAGGCCTTTTCCAGGCCCAGGTAGCAGACATGAATGCGCCTCTCCGTTGTGCTGCGTCCACTTCTAAATCCGCATTCTGCTTCTTCAAGCTGGCGGTCTACCTATGCTCTAAGACGCATCTCCAGCATCTTCGAGAGAACTTTCCCCAGCACACTGAGGAGCTATATTCCTCGATGATTAGTACACTTTCTGTTGTCGCTTTTCTCGAAAATTGGAATTATGACAGAAATGTTCCCAATCCCTTGGGATATTTTTAAAACGGCACCCCAGTTGCTGAACTTGCAGTAGTAAACGCTCCCCATTTGCGTCCAAGAATTTTATCATTTCCGGTGAGATCTCATCGTGTCCGGCAGCTTTTTCGAGCTTAATATTCGTTCAGGTGTTATGTGTGGACCGTCATCATTCAGCGCTTCCAGGCCTTGATTTTCATTGCTCCTTATTATCATTGCTACTTGATTGTCATTGCTTTCAGGTTCATATTTATTTGCAAAATAACATAATTCGGTATAATTGTCACTAGCAAAGTACTTTCTATCGACAACAAAATTATATTTTAATATTGGGAGAGATTCAAGCTGAGTAAAAATATAGTGGAGCCACATATTTCTATTTAATTTTTAACTGTGATATAAATTTTGCGTGATATGGGACGGTGAGTTCAATTAACCTCATACATAACATTAGCCAATGCCTACACTCTTTTTCAAGAACTATTTGGGTAATTTATGCTTGACATCATCTATTAAAAATTTTTGTGCTCATTAAATATCTGATGTCTATATGAAGCAATAAACAATTAAAAAATGCCGTATAAATGTTTGCATACACGAAATGAGTACTATTTTAATACTGTTAGGGCACTGAAGACGGCAATATACAATATTAAATGGCGTTTAGTGGCAGCTATATGGTTGTGTGCTAATCGACTGCCATCGTCATCAACCACTGAGTTAATTTAAAGCTAAACTGGTTGAACATTAAATTCTGAGACTATGTATAAGACACGCTGATCAATATTCAATAAACCAAACCTAAATACCAGAACCCTATACATTAGAAGTTCTCTACTCTATAGCAAAGCTTCCAACTTTCAGTATATCAAACATGGGATGGTATCCAATCCACACGAATTTTTTGCACTTTAACAGATTAATTACAGGTACATCAAGTGGGTATGTCATGTTGTATGATATCAAGACGAAAAGTGTTACGAAAAAGATGCCTAATGCACCAGCCGGAATATTTAAGTGCGAGTACTTTTTGAAAGATACACATTTAGCAGTTGGTTGCAAAAATGGGTGCTTAATTTTATACAACTGTGGAGCATCATGTATCGTACAAACTTTTCGCGTACCACATTCAAATAGCTTGTCAAATTTTAGGTAAATATTTCTTTCTTTCACTATTTCAAAATTTATTCAAGTGCCACCCATCAAATTATTGACTGCAAAAAAAAATGAAAACTCGAAATGAAATGTAGGAAATATATAATTTTTACTACAATAAATTCATATTACTTCAAGCATTGAATATATTTCTATTACTGCTTCTGGGAGCATTTTAAATTCTGTATTAGGAATGTCGTCCAGAACAGGAATTTTTCTTAGGCTTAAAGTTGTTATTATGTTGCTGGGTTACAATATCACTATTTTCTTCGAGTTTTGTTTAATTTATAGTATTGGCGACGAGGACGAGGATATTTATAGAAATTGGCGACGAGGATGATTATCCCGATCCTCGTCGCCAATTGAGATAGATCAGCATGGTTTATGTAGTAATAAAAGGATGGTTAATATTTAAATAATTAATATAATATTGTTGAGATTATGCAGAATAGACTTATATAATTAAATTTGTTTTAGTGAAGAATTACTATAGTTTGCTAATTTCTAATTACCAGTACTATATTATGGACAATTCACTATAAGCGCGAGAATTCTATTCAATGCTTCAAACATCGAAAAAGCTTTAATATTTTAGAGATGCAATTAGCCAATGTCAAATATGTATGAAATAGAAGATATTGTTATTTTACTTGTAACAAAATGAATAAGTCAATGAAAGAATATGGATATGTCGGTGGTGTATTAGGAATGAGGGTGGGGATATTGAACTTGAGGCCCCCTGTTTTCCTATTTTTCTTTTGAAGACAATACAGGTAAAATTCGTGATTCGTCAAAAGACAGCGGTTATCAGTGGCGTGTCTACAACCTCACAACAGGGGAAGCTAAAGAGAAAAATAAGGGTGCAGACAATTTTTTTAATACAAAAAAGACTTTTGTATCTTGCAAACTCATCTATCACGTCATCGTAATATCTTTTTCACGAGAATATTCTTGCATTAATTCTTTTGCAATTGATATTAATTCCAAACCATAAAGTATTTGGGTAAACAGAGGCAGACCACCAACAAGATGGACGGACGATATTAAGAGAATCCGGGGAAACTGGATACAGGATGCACAAGACCGAAAGCGGTGGCAGACACTAAGGGAGGCCTATGTCCAGCAGTGGACGCGAACGGCTGTTTGATGATGATGATGATAAAGTATTTCTTGTCCTCTCGAATTCCTAACAAAAATTATGATTCGTTTAAGCTTGGAAAAGGAACGTTCTGTAGAAATACCTGTGACGGGGATAGGTAGTGAGTGTCAATTCGCATAATTAAAAAATTCTAGGCCCAGCATGATCTAGTTCGCAATCTTTAAGGGATTTCAATAACTCAGTGCACTTGTAAAAATTAACGGCTTACCCTAACCGGATCTGAAGTGCTGCACTCATGAATTTGTCTATCCCAAAAATTACTTGAAAAGAAAATGTTTGTTTTTCAAAAATAAGTTTGAAATACGGTAACTTCCGAAAAAAAAACTTATCATCGAGCCAGCAAGTATAATTATAGCATCACTAAGCTCATAGTTGTTCAACAAGATTTATTTCGATTTTCATACAAAATTATACGTAAAAACGAAAGATTTTTGCATTGATGCGACATTTATATAATTTCACGTTCATATACTTTTAAATTCTCCAGTAACGTAGTATTTATTTTATTAGAAAATATTCTTGAACACGCGCTTGTTATCAATCGCCATATATAAAATACTATACTGGTGATAAGCTACAACATTGTAGCTTACAAGCCGTTTCGAGTTATGTATTGTTTTATCATTCGTACTATGCGAAGGGGGCAGCTCAAATCAGATTCGAGCTTCGATTCGTATTGAAAATAATGATACGAATTCAGATCAACAGGATAATATATAATATAAAATTTTTAAGTTTAATTGTCTGATAGCTAAAAAAAGAAGATTTATTTGAATATGATATTAATTTATTTATACGCAGTAGGTATTTAGTTTACGTAGGGGTCGGTAGTTTCACGGTAAACACGCCATTGGTGATTACAGATACATATAGCTTAAACTTCATGCTTCTTTCACTTATACAATTATAGTAACTCCATCACTTGCTAAAAGATAACATAAAACCCCATTTCCCTAAAAAGTGGAAATATGTAGTGTCTCGATTAGTCGATTCAATTTTATGTATATACAAAGTAAATTTCAGCACATACTTATATTTCATGTTCCAATTACTTATTATTATTTTTTTATGAAAATAATTTCAGATAATACACACAATATTATTAAACTGGAATTGCAATCTAGTTGTCCTAACCTAGATGTAATTTATTACAGATGCCATTATTTTAAACGAAATCTAATAAGCGGCTGTTCGAATGAAGGATACGCTGCAATATGGGACATTAGTTTTCAGCGACCGATAAACTTTCTAAAAACGCACAAGTCACAAATAAATGATTTGTGCTTCTCGACCATACGATCCGATATTCTTGCATCCGTTGGTATGGATCATAAAATTTCTTTCTATGATTTCAATGCGAATTGCATAGTCAACGAGGTACTACTCAATAAGACGCCGACTGCGATTGATTTTTGCCCGGATGGAATACATATAGGTTATACTTATAATTAATTTTCTTGTTTTTAATTTTTTGTTAATTTTTTACTCAGAGGGATGTTATTTTAATTTTGCATATAGCCACATAGAGGGCGCAAGTATCTCCTATGCATATGGTTCCGAAATTAACCTCAACATTATTTTGACACGTGTTGAAAATTTCGTCAGAATACAACAAATGATTTAGCCATAGTGAATTTTTAGAGTTAGTAAGGCGTTCAGAAACATGGAAGAATTGAATCGAGAGCATTCGAGAGCACATTAATCGACAATTTCTCGTTGGTACTCTCAAGTCAAACGTGGACGCACAAATCTGAGCGACGATCCTAGACCAGGTCCACCAAAATCAGCCCTCACCCAGGAAAACGTTAAGCTGTGCACGAGATGATTAATGAAGATCATCATGTTACTTACCGGGAGATCGAGATTCATTGGGCATTTTAAGACCTGAATCCAAAAGATGAGTTGGGCGTGAAAAAAATTGTTTCTCGTTGGATCCCGCATCTGTTGACCCAGGAACAAATGGCGGCTCGTGTAAGTTGGTGCCGAGGAATTCTGAATCGTTTTAACAGAGGCCGCTCCAAAAATGTGTATAGTATCGTCAGTGGTGATAAGTCTTGGATTTATTCCTATGAACCCGAGAATAAAGATGAGGAGAACCCATCCAAAGCAATCTGTTCTCGCAGTATGTCGAAAAATATGGTCGCAACTTTTGCATCTAAATCCGGACATGTGGCTTTACAAAATCGATGGACGGTAATTGCTGATTGATACGCCAGTTTGGCATGCCATTTGTTTGCCAGAAATCATTTCTGAGCTGCGAAAAAACAACCCACAGCATCAGATCATCATTTATCAACATTTGAGTTTTTGGAGTAACAAAACATCAACTTGCTTGATCATCCTCCGTACAGCCCAGACTTAAGTCCCAACGATGTTTTTACATTTCTCACCATCAAGAATGCCCTGCGTGGTCAACGATTTCAATCAACTGAAGATGCAGTCGATGCTTTCCAAATGACCATTTCGAGCAAACTCATTGAAGAGTGGAATAAGTACTTTAACACTGCCTCGTATACTAAACAAGTCTATTAGCCATATTTGAGTGCGCTAGATGATACTCTTATTAGAACTTCTCCCGTCCATAGTATTGTTGAGATTTTCCCTTTATTTCTCGTCTAATTTTATGTTAAGGTGATTGAATGTTTGAGATTTGTTCATCTTCTTCTTCTGCGTATAGTGCCGTCTCCTTGTGGAAGATTGGCGATCTAATTACCTATTTTGGCTCGAGACTACCTCTGAAGGCCTCTGTCACTGATCGTTCGAGCCATCTCTTCATAAATTCTGGAATCGTCCTATTGATCTTTTGCTCTGTACTTACCTTTCGGAGATCAGTAGAATCTCATATTTTTCACCAGGCATGATGTGCCCGATGTATTGCACTTTCCTTTCCTTGACAGTTCTCATTCAGCTTTAAAGGTTCGTCGCTCATACTGAGGACGATGCCATCCATGAGATACGTAATATTCTTCGATATAGGTACATATGATTTTCCGTCTCCTGGTTTAATGTCCAGCTTTCGTATCCATAGAGTAGGAAATGATGTAACAGTGCAATAATCAATCGTAGAAGAAGATGTAACAGAAGATAAACAGTGCGCAAGGAACTGAAGACTTAGGTCGCGAGTGGTGATTTTCGGATCACTTTGTTCATTCACGATAGCTCTCAGGTATCAAAATGTATGTACCTGTTCGACGGGTCTATCATTTATATATAGAACAGCTGGTCTTGGTTGTTTGGAGAAAACCACGAGCTTTGTTTTCTTGACGACCACCATGTTGTCTACGTAGCGGAGGTTGCTGGTTGTTTTACCGTTCATTTTGATGCCTTTATTGACTTGTTAATGTAAACTTTTTCTTGAAGGTTATTTCAAAACATGAGTCAGAAATTCTTGAAATATTATTTCCATCCTGAAGCTGATTTTTAGTTTTAGAAGCTTTCAGTGGTTTTTTGAATTGATGACAATCGTCGTTAGGCTATAAATTAGATGAACGAGAACATTAATTTGATTAAAGTTCTTCAAATAATCAATTGTAACTGGTGTGTGACCTGTCATTGTCATAATAGAGGATGATGGATGTAACAAAAAATATTCCTGCAGAATTAGTACCATTAAACCCTAGTAGTAAGGACTGTAGTATCATGTTGCTGAGAACAAAACTCCATAGAGTTTCCTAACTGTGACAATCGTCTTCAATGCTCATCACTTATAGTTTTCAATCGACCCTCTTTATTTCGAAAAATCTGGAATATGGACATCATATTTTAAAATATGTGTTAGAGATTGGTAGGATATTTCTAGATGAGCAGAACGGAGACGAGTTGACGTTCCTGCAGCTTTCCAAACACTTTTCCTTACATGCTTGCTGTTGTCATCGGCTTTAGCGGTTAGTTGTCTACTTTGCCTTTTAATGTCATCCACAAACCCAGTCTCAAAATTTGCAGCCAGTTTAAGTGTTATGCTATTGTATGTTTGATAGGAGCAGCTATATGTTATTGCATGTTTGATAGGAGCATTTCCAACTTTGGACAACAATTTGAAGTTGCTATTCCATCCAAATACATATGGGAAAATAAGCCTTGGTGTGGCAAAGGTGCGTTAAAACGAAACACAGATGGATCAAAACTAGATAGTGGTGGAGCAGGTGCTGTGGTAAACAGTCCAATGTGTAAAACGACGATTCAACTGAGTACACACATCACTATCTTACACGTTGAAATTTTAGGCATTGCTGTTCGTGTCCTAGAGATCAGGCATAAGTCCCAATATACGCACTGGCAGGCCAGCAGCACTGCAAGGAACTGGGAAAATATAGTCATCTTTTGTTATGATGGATAGCAGCATATATACGGATTGAGGTACACTGCGAACATTTGGGAACAGCATCCATAATAATGTTAAGGTTTCTTATGGAACTGAGACTGTTATAAAGCGACAAGAAAGAGCAGGTTAGGTCCCAGTGACAAAATTGTCCCTTTTCCCGAGCTCTCTGTATGTAATAATAATAATAATAAATAAAATCACAGGAGCATGCTTCATATATTTAGGAAAATTCTCGTTGAGTTAAAAGAATACTCCTATATTTTTTTAAGTAAATTCTCCGCACTTGTGTACATTTTAAAAACTCCAAAGTTTTTAGCTTATACAAAAATTATTAAAAATGTTGAAGAAAAGCACTGAAAAACTTTAAAAATGTTGATATAACAAAAATTTTGAAAGCACACATTAAATTTTATTTATTAGCTGCCTTTTAATAGGTAACCTAATTTTTTTTTATTGAAAACTGTATTATTTTGATATTATAGCTCTTGCAACTCAAGATGGAAATATAATAGTGTACGATACTCGTAACCTAACTGAATATGTTAATAAATCTAATGCTCACAATTCCAAAATCAGTCAGATATTATTTGAGCGAGCATCAACAACTTATGATCATGATTGTGCTGATTTTGAAACTGATGGAGACAATGAAATAGTACAACTATCTAAAAATATGAAATTTTATACCGGATCACATTTACCAGAGATTCCTGAAGTTGATAGGGAAACAAGTTCTATTGAATCTTTATCCCTATCCTACCACGAACAAACAGAATCAGATACATCACCACAAGTATTACTAGCTGAGAAGAGCCATACGAAAATTACCGAAGGTATTAAAAAATATTTAAAAGAAAATCCTGATATCTTTGAATCAGATAGAAAGAAATCAAATGGTGTCCTCAACAATTACCTACCTCTTTATACGCCATCTGGAACAAATTCCCAGCACCAGGAACAGATCAATACGACATCAAAGAAAGTAGATCTACGATCAGTTTGCGTACAAACTGATAATGCGTCATCTGGTGACATGCCATCCAACAACAATAAAGAATTATCTAATAGCGTAAAAGAAGATATGATAAAAATGTTGCGCTCAATTATTCATGATGAACTATTTGAATTTAAATCTGAAATGCGATACGATCTTATCGAAGTGATGGCAACGACCAGACAACACTTTCTAGATTTACAAATGAATTTAGTCAAGGAATTTATCAAAGTGGAGGAATCAATGAAAACATTACGCGATGAAATCAATAATGACAATGAAATGTTTGATCATGCTGCATTAATTAAAGAAAACGCCAAACTTTTAAGAGAAAATCAAATGCTCAGAGAGCAAATTGACGACACAGATAGCAACGAATGTGATATTTAAACAAATAAAATATCTATTTTATATATATATATATATATATATATGTTTGTTTATTTTTGTGTATTATAGCACTCACGATGAAAGATTGTCCAAGGTCGGATGCGCTCTCGTCCAATTGTAAATATTGCAAATTTGATACCAGTGGTGTCGTTGTTAAACAAATTAGAAGTAATCCATAAAATAAATTAACCAATAACCAGTTAATTAACTGGTTAATTAAATGGTTATTGGTTATTGGTTAATTTATTTTCGCTGTGGCTTAGTCTGCTTTGAATGAACCTGAGTCTGATATGAAATGGCCGCGGCTTTCAGCGACATGGCCTAATTGACATAGTCGGCTATATCCTCTAATTGCTAGGATCGCGGCTTTGTCGCAACCAGCGGTATGGCCTAACAAAATTTCAAGAATATGTGTTCCGGTATTGCCGTGTTCCCGTGTTGCCGCATTACGATCGCAGCTTTTCTGCGGCCAGTCATATGGCCTAATTGCCACGACCAACGATATGGCGTAACCAAATTTCAAAAATATGTGTTCCCACATTACGGCCGCGGCTTTGCCGTAATCAGCAATATGGCTTAACAAAATGTCGAAAATATGTATTCCCGTATTCTTGTTCCCGCATTATGATCACGGCTTTGCTGCGACCAGCGATATGGCATAGGAAAATTTCAAATATGTATTTCCGTGTTTCTTATTCCCTTATTCCCGTGTTTCTGTATTCTCGTGTTGCCGTGTTTCCGCATTACGGGGTAATAAAATTAAAAAAATATGTGTTCCCGTTTTGCCGTATTACGGCCGCAGCTTTGCCGCGACCAACGATATGGGTTAACAAAATGTCGAAAATATGTGTTCCGTTATTCCTGTGTTCCCGCATTACGGTCGCGGCTTAGCCGCGATCAGTGATATGGCCTAACAAATGTGTTCCCGTATTTCCGTGTTTTCATATTCCCGTATTCTCGTGTTGCCATGTTGCCGTGTTTCCGTATTACGGCCATCGGTATGGTCAACCAAATCTATGTGTTCCTGTATTCCCGTGTTCCTGCATGACGGCTGCGGTTTTGCCGCGGTTAGAGATATGGCCTAACAAAATTTCAAGACTATGTGTTCTTGCATTCTCGTATTCCAGATTTCCCGCATTTTTATTATATATTATTCTTATCTGGAGTAAATGCAACGTTGTGTCAGAATCGGTCTAGTAGTTTTCGGTTTTGCAAACACAAACATACGCACAAATATACATGAATTTTTATATACCTATTGTATCACAATAAGTGAAAAAGATTTTGTGCTTTTTATTTCTTCAAACAAATCAAATTATATAACGGTACTGATAAAGCGTGGGATAAGCATTTGGCTATTGTTTAATTGTAGGATTTTTCCGAATACACGAACTAAACCTACGCACTCGCAACAATCTTTCTTCGTACCTGCTGTGCATTCGGTAACCATACTTGATATAGTATAGAAAAGTTCACGATGCAATCCCAGTGGTTAATAATTCTCCCGCCAGATTCAACTTACAGAAGCTACCAATTAATTGAACATTTAACGTTTTTTTTTTATCATTTTTGGAAATGTTTGCTATAAGATGTTTAGAGATTTAGACTTTTGCTTTAGATATCAAAAAGGAGGACATCTAGAAGTATACTTTTTGATGGAGGACAGAACTTCCAAAAGGAGTACTGTCCTCCCTAAAGGAGGACGATTGGTCATCCTATAAAATACAACCCCAAAACTTGTTGAAATTCAAAGGTGCCAAGATTGCTTTCTATTTTCAGTATTGCATTGGGACTAATTTCATTAGATATAAATTAAAATGGAGTACTTGTGTGCAAAATTTAAGCCCCTTATAATATTAAATTTTTAGGAAAACTAAATGAATTTTTAGGCGGGCTTCATCTTAATAAAGCAATCTTTTTTTTGAATATTAAAATGGTTGTTTATTTGTTTTTCATTTTAATCTTATGATTTAAATAATTGTATTTAATTATAATAACAGATTTATGACTAAGAAAAATAATACAGTTAATCGGCAGTATGTAAACGCTTATGCTTTAGTAAATAACGTCCTGATACTGGTCTTGCACTCACATTCAGAACAAATGGTTTTTCACCAGTCTATAAGCGTTTATAGGTTATTAAACTACTTTTGGGAGATCTCTTATACTCGCATACAAAACAATGAAACCGTTTGTCATCAGCATGTTGAAATTTATGTGTTACTATATTCCTCTTCGTAGTAATCTTGCAGTCAGAGTCAGCACAATTAAATAGTTTGTTCCTGGTATGAGTTTATGGTTTATCAAATTAACTTTTTGAGATGTCTTATAGTCACATACAGAACTGTGAAACGGTTTATCACCAATATGAACGCGATGATGCGTTCATAAATTACTTTTAAAAGCAGTCTAGCACTCGCAGAGGGAATAATGAAATGGTTTATCTCCAGTATGTTGGCGTTTATGGCTTACTAAGTTACTCTGACTAAATGTCCTAAACTCGCATTCTGAACAATGATACGCTTTAACACCGCTATGTAAGCATTTACGTTTTATCAAATTAGCGAGTCGTCGTATCTCCTGCATGTTGACATTTATTAAGGTGACCAACCTTCCTCCTTTTGGAAGTTCTGTTTTCTCTCAAAAAGTGACGTTCTAGATGTACTCCTTTTCGATACGTTAAAGCTAATTAGTAAATTTCTAAACATTTAATAACAAACATTTTTAAAAATGATAGAAAACCCCCGTTATATGTTCCATTGTTTGGTGGGTTCTGTAAGTTGAATCTGGCGTGGAAATTAATAACCAGTGGGATTGTTACTTCAACTCTTCTGTGCTATATTAAGTATGGTTCACGAACACGCATACGTGATGTAGGTTTATAAAAAACTTCATCAGCCCAGTTCAATTTTTTGAACATACTAAACAAATTTTAAACGTAAAACATCGAATTACCCTAAAGCGATAGATTTACTAACTGTTTCTAATTTTTAAATTATGGAAACTGGTATTACATGCCCTGAACACTTCTTAAGAGTATTCAATATTTTTATCGTTGTATAGGACGCCCGAATTCAAATTTTGTTAGTTACATCTCTGTTTCAGAGTTAAAAATAATAACTAGAGTAATAGCAAAAATAATTTGTAACAAAACACATGCTGGCGATGCGCAATTAAATGCATTACAGTTGATGACTCATGGAAAATTTTCAGCTGTCACACACCACTTTTACTATACGTTGCTGTTTTACTCACTTCTTAGTTCGTCTACTATTATAATCGTGCATACGTTAATTACAGTACTTTACGATGCTTCAAATTAAAACAACTAGATGAAAATGATATGTCTCTTGCCAAAACTGTTTTCATTATTTTATTGTCTTTATCATTGGATTTTTATTGATTTATTGAATTAATTTCTATTATTTCTTTTTATAGAATTTATTGTCTCTCAGCATAGTTGTTAGTTACTGTAAT
The DNA here is from genome assembly GCA_009867245.2 of Adranes taylori. Classification (NCBI taxonomy): domain Eukaryota; kingdom Metazoa; phylum Arthropoda; class Insecta; order Coleoptera; family Staphylinidae; genus Adranes; species Adranes taylori. The sequence continues at coordinate 17,540 of WYDF02065345.1, forward strand.
GTATTTGTAATTGTTGTATTTTTATTTATTATATTCATATTATTTAATCCCATTAATTTTTAATAGTTAATGCTTAATTCAATTTACTTTTTCTAATTGAATATATTTTATTTTTGTAATAAACTATTTAACAATATTAAGGGGTCAACATTTTACATCTCTATGGTTTTTATAAATTCATTAATTTATTTCAATATAAGCATTTGTGGAACAATGCAAAATTAATGGAAACCTAATACATCCGCAACTGATAAAATAAAATAAAATGATGTTATTGACAGAAACAAATCAAAGTGAAAATTGAAACATGTTGAACAAACAATAAATTGAAATATGGCAATTCATTTTTTTTACGTCCTGTTTTCCAATATTTAACCTTTTCGGCAATAAGTGGGAACTATCAGCTTCGGAGATTAGAGACATTTCCGAATATTATTCCTTCTTTTATCTGGTTCTTGTTCTACTTGTAAGAATTTACTTTATTGCCTTGCCGATATCCTATATCTTATTGTTGGGGTGACTTTTAAGCCACTCGATCAACTCTTTCGTTCTTCTTCTTCTTGTGACTTGACATAAACCTGGTGCTTTTAATTCTCTCCTTAAGGTGCATCCATTATTGTTTTCAACAATTTGTTGTGAGCTAATTCTTTTCTGCCCTTGTTCTGTTTCTTGACTCCAAATTTCATTGCCGTACATTAATTCTGGTATCAGCGCTCCGTTGAGTATCCTCATTCTTTTCCTGACAGATAATTTTGAACCATATTTTAGAATGCAGCATATTTTTTGAGCAATCAGTGCTGCTATTTTTTCCCTGCGTTGCACATGTGTTGTGTGCCGTCTCCTTACTTCAAATGTATAACCAAGGTAAGTGGCCTGCCTGCGCATATTTAATTTTTTCCTCTTGATTATTAACGTGCATGTGTCCGTGAATTTCCTGCGCCTTGAAAACTCTAAGAGTTTCTGTTTTCGTTTCGTTCAGTTTAATTTTCCAATCGTCATAGTAAGCTGCTATTTTTTCCAGACATTTGTTTATAGTGTTTTTCGCTATGCTAATGGTTAAGTGCCAGGTGACTACTGCCGTATTATCCGCGAATTGTAACATGTTGTTTACAATTCGTCACCTTATAACTCGTCCATTAAATTCTATTAGCACAATAGTTGTTTAGGGTAAATTAAATAAAACTAGCGTAACCTATAAATCGTACTTGCATACGGCGCGGATAGCATATTTTGAAAATATTGTACTGAAGATTAATATAAATATCGAAACATAGTTGATCAAATTGAACATAATTATGTTAACATTGTATTTGAAAACATTGTACTGAAGATGTATTCAAATATCGAAAGGTAGTTGATATTGAACTTGTAAATATGCATATATTTATATTTAATGTAATCCAAATTATTTATAATTATGCTGTTATTCATATTTTGACAATATTGTACTGAAGATGAATTTATATCGAAACATAGTTGATAAAATTTAACATAATTATGTTATTATTTGAAAACATTGTACTGAAGATGTATTCAAATATCGAAAGGTAGTTGATATTGAACTTGTAAATATGCATATATTTATATTTAATGTAATCCAAATTATTTATAATTATGCTGTTATTCATATTTTGACAATATTGTACTGAAGATGAATTTATATCGAAACATAGTTGATAAAATTTAACATAATTATGTTATTATTTGAAAATATTGTATTGAAGATGTATACAAATATCGAAACGTAGTTGATATTGAAATTCTAAATATTCATATAGACCTAGACTATTCAACCACTCTATTCAAACAATATAAGATGAATAGACAGATGTTTGTAAACAATTTTTGAACGCTCCTGTACATTATATTTTATGTCGACCCTGGTAGAATCTACTTACAAATCTAATTACTTTTTATTTTCAATCTAGTTACATTTTACTTTAAATCTAGTTACCTTTTTATTCAATATTTTGTACTGTCAAATGCCAAATGGCCTAAAACCAATAACAACAAAACATTTGGCTGCGCTTTGAATGTCGGAATATCGTGTACAAAGATATTAAATAGGATTGGGGATAATGGCGATCCCTGAGGCAATCTTTCTTTCGCTTTGTGAATTTCGAATTTCTGACATTTTACCATTAATGTTTCTGGCCACAAAATGTGTTTTCAATCGTTTTTTCTTTTCAAAACGCAGCACAGTTATTACTGAGTCCGATACAAATTTTCACGAGAAAGTATTACACCATTAGGTCACTTAATTAAGGTTCCAGAATCATGTAGTTTGTAAGTTAAGAATATCTTCAAGTATCTAAACATAAATGTCCAACGTATTAACAACTGTATTAAAAAATTGGAAGATCTTATTGCTTCTATCGATGTTTGTGATGTCTTATGCATCGAAGAGCACTGGTAATCAGCAGAGCAAATAATATGGCAAAAATTAAATGTGTTTAATCTATCTGGTAATTTCTGTAGAGAAGCAGGACATCACGGAAGCCTCGCGATTTATCTTAAAAACAACTTAATATCTTCTCCTCTCATCGACATTAACAATCGTTGGTAATTTGTGTTTATAGAATTCCGCAATGCTGTTTTTCAATTTTTGTGAAGCAAATGGAATTAATTTTAGAGAGCGTAACAAAAACTAGTATCAAGTTTATCATTGCTGGCGACGAACTTATTGGCTGATTCTTCTCACAAGGAAGAGTTTTTAAATCTCCTTAATTCATATGGTGCCATTGGCACCGTAAAAGAAGGCACGCGTGTCACTGTTCTCTTTAGCACATGCATTGATCAAATTATCATTAACCTGCGAGAGGTTTACAATATGCAAATCATTTCTAGCCACTTGTTTGATCATAAAGCACAATTGCTAACTTTAACTGATGTTTGCGTACTCAATAAAATACAAATTATAAAAAGACGATTTTTTTTCGAAAATAATCTAAACAATTTTGCCTTGAATATAGAAGGGGAACTATTTCAAGACACTTTTTCTAACGACTTTCATGCGATTTTGCGACTTAACGACTTTTAACGACTTTCATGCTTTACATCAACGCTAATTTTCCCAGTAGAACTATTTGCGCTTCTAATCCAAATTCTAAACAACACCTCTATAAAAAAAAAGGAAATTATTAAAGGAAGAAATGAATTATCGTTTTATCTGATGTTGAGAGATACCTTCAATAATGATTATTATAAAAACTTATATAAAAACAAAAAACAACTTTATGATGATCTATTAAATAAAACTAAAATCAAGTACTATGAAAACATGTTATCAGAATCTGACAATGTGTCTAAGGCGACATGGAACGTAATTAAAACCATACTCGGGACAAAGTCTTCTAATACTCTGCCCCAATACAATAATTTGACCCTATTAGCTAACAACTTTAATTCCCAGTTCAATAGCACTCCAACTCTTCATGACAATAATACACCATCTATTAATGTTATCCGCATTCCGCTTAATAAAATAGCTCTCGAATTAACTCCGGTAACTATTAAGGAATTGTCTGAAACAATTGACAAGTTAAAAAATAAAAAAAAAAACCACGGGTAAAGATGAAATTCCAATAAGTGTATTTAAAAAATGTCATTACACCTGTCCTTTGTGATATCATAAATTGCTCATTTCAGCAAGGTAGTTTTCCAACCTCTTTAAAGCATACAGTTATTACTCCACTTTATAAGAAAAAGGGTGACTCGCAAAATCTTGATAATTAGAGACCGATCAGTATTCTTAACACCATATCAAAGTTACTAGAATATGTCTTTCTCAAAAGACTTATGAATTTCTTCAATGAGCATAATTTACTCAATAAACAACAATATGGATTTCTCAAGGGACGTAGTATAGACACGGAAATTTTTGAATACCTAAACTGCCATGGATAACAATGAGTCTTCTCTAGGTATCTTTGTCTATTTGACACGCGCTTTTGATACCATAAATCATGAGATAGTTCTAAATAAGTTGTATTTATACGGAGTAAGAAATCAAGCTCTTCAATGGCTGCGTTCATATTTGACTGATAGAACATACTCAGTCTCGCTTCTCGATTCATCTTCGGGTAGTCGTGTCGAGTCAGGATTTCTTATTTTAAATGCGGGTATACCACAGGATGGAATTTTTGTTCATCTTTTATTTGTCATTTATGTGAATGACTATAACCATATTCAACAATATTTAAATATATAAACGTCTAGCTTTGTCTGTCTGTCCATCTGTCTGGAACGCTTGTAAATCCAGCTAAAACTTCAATCATATTCTTTCATGAAACGGAAGCTACCAGAATACCTTCTAGTATGCTTATAAATAATATCTCGTGCGACTGCACTAACTCTGTGAAGTTACTTGGCATTTATATTGACAATCAGCTTGTCAATATAAATGCCAATATAAATGCTAATATAACTTCAAATTCCACATTGAACTTCTAAATAAACGTGGGAAAACTTTCTATTATGCGAACATATATAGTATAATAAAATATGGTATTATATTCTGGGGTAGTTCAGTAGATTTTATTAAAATTTTTAGACTGCAAAAACATGCCGTAAGATTTCTATGAAGTTGATAGAGAGTTGCAGAGGCATTTTTAAAGCAAATAACCTACTCACATATTCTAGAATGTATGAAATTTTTCTGGAAACATAAATATAATTTTGAAGAACAACTTCTTTCCAATGTTCATAACATTCGACATAATCAAGTATATAGTTATCCCGTACATAAATCGGCACTTTTTGAGAAAGGCGCCTTTTATGTCTAAAAATCTTTAATCACTTGCCTTTAAACATTAAACAATCCGATTCCTATAATGTCATGAAGAATCAGCTAATAAATTTCTTATGTCAATTGGAACCCTACTCCATCGTAGACTTTTTTACAAGACACATAACATAGTCAAGATCAGTTTTTCTTCTTTTTATCGTATTCATGCTTTTATATATTAATTCCTTATAATACTTGTTATATATACTTTTCCGTGACACTTATTGCTTACTTATATTTTGTATTACAATATATGTAGTTCAGAAATAAAGATATTATATTAATATTATTATTATTGTAGGTTATGTAGAAATATTGTTTTAAAAATACACTCACTAGTTATTATATAATATCTTATGAACTCATCATCATCATCATCAAACAGGCTGTTTCTCGTCCACTGCTGAATATAGGCCTCTCTCAATAATCCCCAATTTTATATCGAGATTTATATCGAGAGGAAATTAGCCATTTCCTATCACGCTGGCCACTGCGGATTGATAGGAGGTCAAAGTTAGAACGATATTTTCTTCGTTCTTATGAACTAGTTTGTGGAAATTAGATGCAAATATAAAAAAATAAATAAATACCTCATTAGAATAACAACAGTTCACAGAAATTTTCACAAAAACACTGGCGGGCATCACAATTGCTGCCGAATGTTACGGCATGACAGGGTTGCCAGATTATGTATCGGGCTCAGCAAAACTGCTTTTAAGACTTTTGCTCCACGCGGACTATTGCTCCACTCTACTCTAGTGTTTTCAATTTAAAAAGTGACAACATGGTATTTTAGTATAGATATTGTAATGGAAACAATTCGATTACTTACTGGCAAGAAATATTAAAAATTAGTTATGAAGAAATATAAAAATGTTGTGAGAGATTAAAGATTTTTTGCACCTTTAGCCACCAAATCGGTCCAATAAATCAACGAAAACGTATGTAAACATTTCAAGACAAGTGTTTCGTACGTAAAGACATTGTTAACAAAACGAATGATTTTGATCTAAACGAGTGGTTTCATTCTTGCAAAAAAAAAAAGACGGTAACGTTTATTCCACTCCAAATCGCTCGTTTAGACAACATGTTTGTATAACTGCAAATATTTTTTGGTACTTTATGTGTCCTTAAATAAGCAAACGACCAGCATTTGACAAGTGCACTATTTATAATTTATCGGGTTACAGCTTACATAAGACTAATTTTAGTTCGATTTTTAAATGACATTATTTGTAAAAACGAAAGATTTTTGCATTGAATCAATTTTATATATTAATATGTAACTAATTTCACCTTCATATGCTTTTTAATTCCACAGTAAAAAAATATTTATTTTATTACACAATATTCTTCGACACGTGCTTGCTATCGATGTCCGTATATAAAACACTATATTGCCAATAAGGGATAACGCTAATCCAACAAAACGTCAAAGTTACCCAAAAGTCAACCTCACCTGCACGAGAGGTGTTTCGGTCACCCGGTACACCCTGCTAGATAACGGACGAGGCTCTGGCGACCAAATATTGGCGGTATAACCATACGACGCATATACAGGACTAAATCACCTGTAAATACCTCATTCCCTATCAACCCACAATGGCCAGCGTGGTAGGACGCATACGGCTAAACAAACCCCCATGCTTACACAGGATCAACCACGGCCCTCAGTTTCCGGCCGCTTGAATTCCACTGACCAAGGTAGCGGTCAGACCGGAATAACAGCAGAGGGTGCTAAGAATCCCCGGAGAGGACCAGGCTACCATCGAAGAGGACAAATGCAAATTGCCTCGGTAAATGTAAGAACCCTTTCATCGGACCAAAAAGTAGTCGAGCTAGAGGAGGAGCTTAAGAAAATAAAATGGGATATCGTTGGTCTTAGTGAAACTAGAATGAGAGGAGAAGACCAAGTGAAACTTAAATCTGGGCACATTTTCCACTATGTAGGAGAAACACAAAAAACACACACAACAGATAATAAAGATTAAAAGTATAAGCACCAGGGTTATCTACCTCATTGTGAAGCTAAATGCAAGATTCAACATGAAAATTATACAAGTCTACGCTCCCATGTCAGCCTCTGAAGAAGATGAATTGGAGGTCTTCTACGATAACCTAAATGAAGCCTTAAACATATGTCCTACCCATTACACCTTACTAATAGGCGATTTTAATGCCAAACTTGGAAGAAGATAAGACGAGTCGGAAAATCCCTTAGGAAATTTCGGATATGGAGAGAGAAACGAAAGAGGTGGTAGACTTCTCAGGTTCCTACAAGAAAATGGTCTTTATTCTATGAGTTTGTTTTGTAATAAAAAATCACAACAAAAATGGACATGGATCAGCCCAGATGGAAATACAAAAAACGATTTGATTTTATTATCTCCGACAAAAAAGAAATAGTCCATGATGTAACAGCCTTAAACAACTTTTTCATAGGCAGTGACCACAGGATGGTAAGATCAAAAATCAACATTAAAGGAGAATGAATGAAGATGATGAGGAAGATAAATAACAAGAAATGGACCCCACCCAATAACGCAGACACCTTTCGAAACGACACCGACGAACACCTAACAAAGCAAAGAACTGTACCAGCGTTGCATGTGGATATTGACGAGCTGAACGAAAACATAGTAG
>WYDF02065346.1:0-11622 GCA_009867245.2 Adranes taylori
CGTCGGAAATGGAAAAGTTTACGGGAGGCCTATGTCCAGCAGTGGACGCAGTTGGCTGTGTGATGATGATGATGAAACATCGGTCGACACTTATTCAAAAGAACGTCATTAACGAAAACGCCATCAATATCATGTTTAGCTTGTGATCAGTTTTTCGCTTTTCCTAAACATTTTGGTTGAGTGTACTTACTTGGTTATTGTACTGAGGTCCTCATTTGTAAACAGTTGAAAATACGTGAGATCATCGATCTACTTCTCTGTAACATTTTGTATTTATGATACAACAAATTACTGCTTGAAGAGCAGCCTGAATTTCGTCAGGACTTATCTAGAGAAAATCATTTTTTAATATATAAAACACTCTTAATCAACACTGTACTAAAGGATCTGGGGGTTGATGCTATGTATACGAATTACTCTAAGGCCTTTACAAGATTTATTGCTAACCAAAATGGATAAAATAGGCTTTAACTGTCAAAGGTGGCTCCAAAGGTTTGTTAAAGTAAGTTTCTTAAATTTTTAGTGAATATCTAAAAATATTTCAACTCACTATATTTTAAAATACGTCATTTGATTTATTTATATCTCATTGGAATATTGTAACATCTGAAACGGCTTTACTTAAGAATAAAAGACGAATAAAATTAATTTTATCAAAGGAAAACTTTTTGTTTGAGATAAACGTCTCAGATGTTATACAGCTAACGCTTAAAGTTAGAATACTTTTTTTGGATGATCGTTTCAAGTTAACAACGTATTAAGTTTCATGAATCAGAAACGAGAGCTTCTACGGAATAAAATGCACTAGGAAGGCAAGTACAAAAAGTACATTGTTTAGTATATTTATAAAAATAAATCATTCTTATCTTGTAATATGCAAAATATTGATGATTACGAAGGTTTTAAGAATTAATTTAAAAATTGAGGCAGGGTGGACACGATTTTCTGGCATAGTGGTAGCTGTCGTCAGCACCTTCTGATCTCACTATAGGCGCAAGATATCATTATACCGCATTATGAGTCCGACGTTCTATCATTGCGCTATGCCTGTTTTAAATTAATTTTTAAACTGTTCCTTATAAGTTGCAAGTACATGCAAAGTTGCATATATTAAACGTTATATATCAATTTATTAATTGTATAATGCATTGGGTATAATTCAGTTTATTAGCAGTACATAATGCATTCGGACGAACTAGCACCTTTACAAGTTGAGATGAACTGTTTAGTGTTTTATCTATCAATTGAGAACAAGGGACTTTAACAATCAAAATACGCCTCATATACTCTTCCATTGGGATTTTCTCAAGAATTTGCGAAGAGAGAAGAGAAGAGCATGGAAGAGTATGCGTTTAATATATGCAACTTTGCCGACACTTGTAACTTATAAGGAAAATGTTAAAAATTTGTTTAACACAGAGACATAGTGCAATGACAGAGGCATAGGGCATGCCTCAATTTTTTTATTTATTTTTAAAAACTTCCTAATCATCAATATATTCGGTCAATATAAATTTGGTCTTACTGCTACAAGTAAATATTATTTACATTCTTCATTGACATAAAATTATGTTGTATGCAAATTGTCATCAATTTTCTTTTGTTTTACATTGGAAAAACGCAAGAGTAAGGCCTTGTCTCGAAGAATTCTCAGAAGTAAAAGTTTCTTGTAAGATACATCATTCTCTCTAGCCTATTGCATACCCACTTCAAATGTGTAGATCGCGTTTTTTGCTCTCACGTGTGGAGTAGTTATGATGATTTTATTATCTTCGTCTTGATTTATCACTGGCGTAGATACTTTGTTGATTATCTCATCATCAGACATTTATTGAAATACGTTTTCTTCTTTATCCATTTCACGGTACCAGATGTCCAAATTTTCTGAACTAATCTGCGTTTCGGTAGCGACTTGCCTCTATGACTTCCGAAGTGTCACTGGTTTGGGCAGCGCTGCAGATGAGAAGAAAAGAGCAATAGACATGAGAAGAGTGGCAATTTCTGGCCATAAGTTCTTCCATGACAATGTAATCGCTAATGGGGTAAATATTCCAAGACTAAAAGGGACAAAAACCATGACTTTGATGTTGCTATTTTAATGTTTTTTTTTTGTTGTCTTGCAGTTTTTTTGTCGTCTTGTTTTACATACTGAATGATATGCTGATTTATTGGTTGGATGAGTGCAGTGCAGTCCGGTGGAGGTAACATCACAGTGATGCATTTATTCTCAGTCGTCAGTTCTTCTTCAGATGGATGACCGAGAGCATTATCGAGAAGCAGCAACGTCTTTTAAGGAAGATTATGATCTTTCAGCCAGTTCCTAACTTCCGCCGTGAACCATTAATCAAACCACGTTGTTTGAAAAGGTGTTTTGTCTACCACTCGCTTTTTGTCCATAGTAGTGAACTGGTAAATCAATATTTATAAATGCACGTTGATTCTTTGATTTTCCAATGACCACCAACTTTAGCATGTGCATGCCCAAAGCATTAGCACACGGTAATATGGTTACACGTTCTTTGCTCACTTTACGGCCAGGTACAGATTGCTCGTTATAGGAAACGAAGGTTTTGTTAGCTATTACGCGCCAAGTACAAAAAAACCAGATTCATATGAATTGTATACCTGTGAAGAGCAAAGACCAAAAGCTTTCTCTTTTTGTAAAAATCTCAATTTAAATGGCTTTACACAGGTTGCATCATTAGAGAGTTTTTCTCCTTTTACCGTCATGAAACATATTCAATGACGAATTTTGAAGCGTTCCAACCATCTCTTGCTAGCTATGAAGTCGCCTTTTCTTGGTATCTCCTTGTAAAATCACTTTGCTTTCATGACTAATTTGGAGCCAAAAATAGGTGTATGCCTGTGTTCTTTTCTGAAGAAACCACATATACAAGCTTTTTCCACCTGTGAATGTTCAGCTTTCTTGAGAGTTTGCCTCTTGTCTGGCCCAGAGTCAGTGGTATTCACGAACTTTTCAATGTTCTCGTGGTTCTTTTGAATATTATAAATTGTGGAACGCCCTAGGCCTTAATCACTTACCAACTTATTAAAGATTCATAACGCTTTAGACGGTCCAGAATCGCACTTTTTTCTTTAATAGTTAATATTTTGTACTTCCGCTTTTGAAACCCTTGCGACATGTGAAGATAGATATATAATTTATATCATTATGAAATTTTACAATGCGAGAGCAGTACGTCCACCCCCACGTCACAATCGACAATCAAACTGAGAAAACACGTTACACGCAGTGGGTAACACATCACGGTGCCACGTTGTTCAATCATACATTGACGAACCTTTGCCGTAATAGGTATGTATTACAAATTGGTATTGGAATACATATTGCAAAATGTTAAATTGGTCGGAATACAGAGGGCGTCGGAAAAGACAGGGGCCAGATTACAGCGGGGTTACTGTATATAAAATTGTTATTTTCAATGAAATGATGGAAATTTGAAAATAAAACACCAGATTTCATTCATTTGGAGGAAAAACGAAAAAATAATTGTAAAACTATTACTTCTATAGTTTTAGAGAAGAATGGAAAAAAGGCGATTCTGTGTGTTACCATTTTTCTCGGCTCGATGAACACATACAATTCCATGCGTTATATCGTTAGACAGGGGTTGAATACGATTGTGGTATAGGGGGAGTTTTATTGTTTGGAAATAATATTTCAAAGGTGAAAATGGGGAAAAACGGAAAGTAAATATGGGGACCGAGAAATTCATGGTATGGAGAATTTGTTCATAGGCGGTTTCAAAAGTTCAAAGCAGTCTGGCGTGGAAAGCACTCAAACTGCCCTGTTAGAAATTTTCCAAAAGTGCCTTCGGACAACAGATCGAAGCACGCCATTCTTCTCTCTTAGAACGCAATGGTTCCGGAGCATGTACGGAACACGAAAATGTACTTAAAGCGAATCCCTAGTAAAACATTAAAAACAAACTAAATAAACATTATCCTTATGTTTATTTTAATAATTTTAAATATTAATACCCTATAAATACAAAAGAATATAAATCAAAAACAAGAATGTTATTTCAAACTTTCATTTACATCTTACACAAAAAAAATCAAAAACTGGTGTGTATAACATGCATATACTAAAAAAAAATGTAACAATTTTACATAAAGTTAAAAATTCAACAATGTTACAAAAACAAACATTTTATTACTGAAAAACGAGGAAGCAATGGCGTATCATCTTCTATTTCATAAGTAGAAGTGTGATCAACAGCTAAACGCTTTCTTGTTGGAGAATCTAGAGATGTTGATGAACTCATTGAAAAATTCTTATTAATTCTTGAAGTGGATACAAATTCTAATTTTCTTCTGATTTGGTGCTGGATGATGTCGTCTTTTTAATACAAAAAAATTCTACGAGTTTTGTACAGTAAGCTTTTCTTTTCCTTGTACAATTTTGAATAACAAGAATATGCCATCATAATTTCTCTATTAACTTTTGAACTTCTTTCAACATCTGGATCATGTTTTTCAAAAACAGCCATTCTCTTTTGAAAACATGAGAATTTGGGAAGTTAGCTCTTCAGATTGTTTGGTGCTTTCTACTACATTTTGTACTAAATCTGCAGATTCTCTCTGTCCATTTAACTTCACAACATCTTCATTGCTGAGATGCTCATCTGGGATGACACAAGTTGAGTTACATCATCCAAATCTACTTTCAACTCTATCTGTATAAAAATTCAACATGCATACGTAAGTTATGTACGTATGACTGAAGCATTGTACGTATTGTAGAAGATGCGGTACAACAAAGTGTACGTATGAGTGAGTGTACGTAATGCAGGTGAGCGTATACCGGGGTATGCCAGTATTTATAATTTAAGAAGTATATTATTATACCTGCATTTTTGTTCACATGCATAATGTGTAAGGTCAGTGACTAAAATGGAAGTTGGACTAGGATATTGTTGCGCACAGCGTGTTCTGCGCAACGTGACCCGACTTACCTTAAGTTATGTCGTTAATAAATTATGTTGGTACAGGCTCGGGCGTGGAATCATAGATTATTAGCTTAGGTGGCGTATTCTAGGGCGGTTGCTTGAGTAGCCTTAGATCAGAGTAGAGCAGAGTAGAATGAATTGGAAGAGAAGTAGCATAGGTATGTATTATAGTTATATTTTAATAAATGTCAGAGATTAATTGAAAGGAGAGTTTTATTGGATAGCATTAGTTAGATATAAGCATTGTAAGTTACAGTCTAAGTACCCTCTGACCGTAAAGTGTAGGACGCAGCTAGCGAGGGCCCCCAACCCCAGCTAAGTGTATGTCGATTAGGGCGTAACGCCTCAATATTAATTGCCGTGGTGATGAGAAAGCATACGCCGCTTGTGAGAAGCAGACCAGTGCAATAGGTTTTTTAATTTAAATATTTATTGAATCATTAAACCTTTCTGGAGCAAGTCAGTTCAAACATCGCAGGATTCAACGCGCAGCTTTTAATATAAAATATAAAGTGCGTTTTGTTGTGGTGAAACGAATATGTTAAACCTTTCCAAATTAATACAATCACTTATCAATCAAATAAAAACAAAAGATCTCTGAGCAGCTTGGAGACAAGATCATTAAAACAAATCTGTTAAATATTCTAAAATAATAAGACCCTACAAACCGGTAACCCGAAAACGTCATTATTTCTTGGAGACGAAAGATCATATATCTTATAAACGTTTTTTGATATTTTCTAGTAAATGATTGACGTTAATATATATAGGGATTTTATTGAAAATGTTTTGAAAAACTCTTAACAATTACATAAACCTTAACGGAAATCACAAAACATAAGATATTTTGTAAAATTTTGCATTAAAATGAATTCATGGCCTTTCAACCTCATAAGTTCAATTTGCTCAATAAGCTTAGATTGGCAGGCACGAACATTTTAATTAACAAGAGGGCTCGATTATTTCTAAATGTGATTAAGAAATAATAATCACACTGCAAATGATCCTCGAGTTAAAACAAGAAGATTTGATGAAACAAATGCAAATCAAAAATGAACATTTTTGAAATTCCATTATTTCTTTTCTGTCTAAAATTGGTAGAATGAATTTTTATAATCGTTTTTAATTTCAACAATAGACTTGAAAAATATTTGAATGAACATCGTACATAACGCGGAACAACCACGTGAGTACATCGCGTGGAAATTTATTCCATAAGGAATTCAATTTAAAAATATCTTATTAACCTGATAACAGGAGTTTTTCTTGTTTCTCGTTTTCGCTCTGCGTTCGGGAACGAGCTTCCATAAATCGATGCGTTTCGAGGAAAGCTTTTCTTTGACTTCTGTCTGTCAAATATTTCGTATACATTCCAGCAAAATTAACTGCCGCATATAGGATTATATTTGCAACGATTCGCTTCACAATGCAAACGACTGTCAGATAATGCTAAAAATATTTTATAAGGATAATAATTCTTGTAATTTTCTTTGTACAATACTATGCCTTACAATTTAATATAATACATTTTTTTGCGTTGCAAGTACACATAAGAACAAATTCAATATGATTAGTAAAGTTTATTAGCTTTTATTGCAAGTGTAGCTCGATTACATTGAGCTAGCTGTCAGTAAATTCGCACAGTGTAATCCTGTTCACTAGCTAACTAGCAGATTATGAACAATCTGGTAGTAAACTTAAAATCTGGGCTACTTTACTCGCCACTAGCTGGCTTGTGGCCTACTTAACTAGTAAACTAGCTGTATATCATCATAGTTGCTAGTAAAGTAGCTGCAAGTGTCCTAGTGATTCCTGGTATCTACAAAATGTCGAACGAACTAGTTTGCGCCGAGTCTATGGACTATCTAAATAAAGTTAAAAATAAACGAATAGCAAAAATTGAGGCATAGAAAAGTATGGGTGGAACCATGGATAGAAAGACGTGAGAAATATGGTACATCTTTCAACTTACTGAAAGAGTTGAAGATTCTTTGGCTTCTCGAAATATTTTAAGATTAGACTGTACTCATGTTGATGATTTATTGCAGATGATAAATAGAATGCTCAAGAAAGACGATACGAAAATGAGAACGGCAATCCCACCCAGTTGGCATAAAACTGGAAGTTATCTAGCAACTGGTAATTCTTTCAGGTTCTAGAATACCTTTTTCGTGTTCCCCAATCAACAATATCGACATTTTTGTCTGAAGTGCTCGCAAGTTGGATATTGAGCGAGTGGAAAGTTGACGAGTGTAATCTAATACTAGTAGCCGCTAGAACACTCGTTCAATGCAATAAAGCTTTTATGAAACCATTTACAGATTCTTTTGTCAATAGGTGCTAGGAATTTTTCAATTAAAATTTGGGTTTTATCTAAATTAAAAATAAATTAATTAATAACATTAATTTACGCGTCACATATAGACGTCAAAGTGTCGGTTTGGAAACCGCTACAAAACGATCTAATAATGCTTCTAAGTTAACTACACAGTCATCTTCTTCTTTCTTGCACATCGATTGCCATTTGTAATGACGCAAAAATTCTGCGAATTTCGAGCATACCGGTCCGGGATAAGGATGTTTTGAACGATGCTTCAATACTTCCTTATCTTCATGTTTTTGATCAATGCTCAACAAGCGCATCTCTCTCCGACCTACAGATTTATCAAATGCTCTTATCTTCATCTAAACCTTTTATTATATGTGTAGTGGGGGTTGCATACAAGCTTAGCTGTCGCATGGGATCGTCGATTACCATGTTGTGAATATTTCTAATCATTTCCTCTATGATTGAACGTTCGCGTTGCGATTCGTCTTCGGTGAAATAAATGATTTAAAAACTGATGCGCGATGCACTATAATATCGCCAGGCCTCTATTCTTTCAAAAG
The DNA here is from genome assembly GCA_009867245.2 of Adranes taylori. Classification (NCBI taxonomy): domain Eukaryota; kingdom Metazoa; phylum Arthropoda; class Insecta; order Coleoptera; family Staphylinidae; genus Adranes; species Adranes taylori. Next base: position 7,863 of record WYDF02065346.1, read on the forward strand.
AAAATGTTTTATAACAGTTCGCTAGACGTTCTTTGCCATGATTGGATAACATACAAAATGTATGCCCACTTTAACTCCGATATAACGTTCAAAGCTATTAGCACAATGACTGTCAGATTTAGACTAAGAACCGCAGCTGATTACATTTTCCACAGAATTAGTTTAAAGACTGAACCTTGACACCAGGGCCGGATTTATAATTTTGAAAGTGTTAAATTTTGCTGAATCATCAAGGTGTCCTTCGTGTTTAACGATATTTTCCACTCACGATTTCAGCTCTCTATTTGAGGATGTTAAAATTGATTAAAAATCCAAAATGTTTGTAAAGTTTAAAATCTAAATTAGCACGTTCTTTCAAATTTGAATCAATATTTTCAAGAATATGTTGAAAAACATTCTTTCCCAAATGATCTCTGGCAAGAGACGTTGCATCAGTTATCTCAAGTTAATTTGGAAATAGTTTTTTGTTATTCGTTGCGTCTTTGGTGTAATCTGTGTCTGTGGAAATAGGTTTTTAGCCTCTTCTTCACCTTCGTCAAACTGGTTTTTCATAGAAAGAACAAATGCAGCAAGGGATGAGTATAAAGTTGAGAATATATCTAGTGTGGTATTTGAGTCTTGCAAATTTTTCGAAACAGTATTCATTCTGTGCAAAATATTGTTACAAAAAACTGTACACAAAGCAAATTCTTCGAACTCTGCAAGCAAAGTTCCAACAGTTGCTCTTGAATTTCCGTCAAAATTTTCACCTTCGATAACTTCATTAAGAGCTTCTAAACGATTTCCGTAGTTATTATAAATTACTTTGACTGCATCTGTTCGAGCACTCCAACTTGTTTTTGACAATGTCTTTACAGGTCGATTTGAAATAATTTCAAATATACTTCATCTTTTGGTTGATGATGAAAAGTAACTACAGATTTCCTGAACTAATGCGAAATGGTTTATTGAATCAATGCAACATTCAACCCCTGAATTTCCAACTAGATTAAGTAAGTTCGCACCATTTGGAAGAAGTAACCTTATCCATTTTTGGTTGGAATCTTAGCTTTCATAATTTTATATTTTCCTGTCATATTCATGGCATTATCATAGGATTGTGTCTTACAGTCACCAAAATTCAGTTAAACTAAGTCTTCAAAAAAGTCAATAGTCGTATCAGCTGAATATTCTCCAGGGGGATTCTCAATTTTGACAAAACTTAAGAAACGGTCAATTGGTTCAAATGCAATTGGATCGACGTACTTTGGGTTTAAACATAATTGATCCTTGTGAGATATATCTGGGATAGACTCAACTGATTCACCGAAATATTTAGATTGCTTAATGTCAGCAGAAATTCCCGAACTACAGTTGCCCTAATTCTTAATGAGCTCCATTGAAAACGGATAGAATTGTGTAATTAAATCTAAAAGTCCAATAAAATTTCTGCTATTTTCCAATCCAAATGTTTTATTCAAACCTACGAAACCTAATTTTTTTTCAACTATAAATCCTTGCGAAACTTTTTACGCCAGTAATTTTTTGTTTCATAAATTATTTATTCAATCAATTTGACACTGTATTTGGGCTCCTTCTAAGTAAATATATCATGAAAGCATCTCTATGTTCCGAAGAATTCTCATGGTATTTAATCACGGAAGCAGCATTTTTCCAAACCCTTCCACAACATCCTTATTTTCTATTTCAGGTCAACTAACACCCACTTGCGCAGCCAAGCAATTACAATAAATATACACGACCACCAGCAAATCAGCTCACCCCACTAAACCGAAATCCTTCATCAATTAACAATGCTATGGCCAAGGTTTTGCAGGTTTCCTTGGCTGTAAAGCGAAATCTATAGCGTATATCTTATCTGCAAGCTATCAGCTTACCATAATATCTAAAAATATTCCACTCATTACCAATTCCAGGCTGAAAATGATGATAAATTCTAAAGTCTCCTTCCCACAAACTCTCGAAACTCCACTAACGATATACAATCCCAGCAGGGACTGGGGGTTTAGTTAAGGTAGAAATACCACACTGTCGGAAGCACGGGCATCCTTCGCCTTTTGAAGGTTTCTCCACTTCCTACGTAAAACAAAAAAAAATCCAATCTCATAAGCCCTTCGTAGCTAGAACAAAGCTTGAGATTTTAATTACTTTACAGGCGAAGCAAGGAACATTACTCTGAGTTAGTGAATAAATTTGCCATTTTCGTTTAGTTTTCATTGTTAAATAAAACCTTTGAACAACAGCGATCATGATCTTTGTAATTTTGTTTAAAACCCTGGAAATAACACTCAGAGTGCTGGCAAATTTGAGGCCCTTTCTCAATCCAAAATGCAACATCGTCTTTTGTCAGCTCATCCCACAACCCAATATCATTTTTTCTTTTTAAGAGAGACATCAAATTCTGCTGCTACATTTGTAACTTTTTCAGTAAAGTTTTCCCCTAAATTAATCGAAGTTTGATTTGAGAATGCACTTGTTGAGACTGGGATCGCTCAAGATTTTCTTCTGAGACTGTAGTGAGGAATGAATCAAATTTCGGCACTCTCTGGAATTCATCGCCCTATTTTGCTTTTCGTAGAGTCTTATTTTTGTTTCTGCATAATAAAATTTTCATAATTATCTGCTCAAGTTCTTTAATAACTTATTTACTGTAGTGAATTCTAATTATCCACTTTAACATGCTCCTTATTCGCAATATTCACTTTAATAAAAAAATTAATGCAACTCTTCTTAAAATTATTTTACTTCTTCTTCTTCTTCTAAATATGCTTTTCACCTCTATTATGGTTTTCGAAATTTGAATCTTTCAAATCACTATTCCAGCATTTCCTATCGTCAGTTAACTCAAATGTAAACTTAAAAAACAAAACCAAATTTTGAGTCCTATAGGTAAATCTTTATAGGTAAAAGGTTTTTGAGTCCCTTAAAGTTCTATACGTAAATTCTACACCATTTGAAGCTAAGGACATTATTTTATGAATTACAGATTATAGATTATATCATACTAATCACATATTGATAAAATAATGTAAAATGTGTTCAGCGCAATATATAAAATGTGTTATTATTTGTATAAACATTAAAGTTTTAAATTCGCTAAATTAACACTGACAAATAAATTAAAAATTAATATAAATATAAAATTAATTTTACCCCCATTACCAAAATACTTTGCGGAGCATCATTTCCACTTTCATTTATGGCAAAGCGTTCAATAACATTGATTACTACGTGAGTAGTAGAGGTAACACTTCCAGCAATCATACACCATCTTAACGGAAGTGGCAACATTGCATATGGTACGAAAACTATAAACAATGTATACCAAACAACGTCCTCTTCAAAAATTGCGCAAAATCCTTTGCCAACAAAACCTAAAAAAATGTATGCAATTGTTATATTTTCTTAAAATTTTTCAACCAACAAAATTACTTGAAACAAAGTAAATGGTGTCACAGAGAAAATGAAGAACCATGAAAATAATTTCAAACTCAAGTTCGTAGGATTATTAACGGACGTTTACGAGTCTAACAGATAGCCCCGATATCACTTCGAGGCGGTATTTCGGTCTATAGCAGAGTACCTCATGACTCGTAACACAAATTTTATCATATGAAATAATATTTACTGCCGTAGTCTACCCAAATTATGCGGTATACCGAAATACGAAAAGGATCAATTCGGAGTTACTCCGAATACTGCACCAGTGTGGACACCGGTATTTGCTGCAGTATATTTATATATCGTACCCAATCGTTCC
>WYDF02065368.1:0-11621 GCA_009867245.2 Adranes taylori
CAAAAATACGAACTGCTCCGTCTTATCATCGAAGGCAAAATCAACAGCAAGAGGGGACCAGGAAGAAGACGCAACTCCTGGCTTAGGAACCTACGACAATGGACAAATATGACCTCCATAGGATTATTTAGAGCCGCCACAAATAAAATTAAATGGGCAAATGTAATAGCCAAAGTCCTTAAGGATAAGGCACCCTAAGAAGAAGAAGTAGTAAAGAAACGAAAATAATGGAAATGAATTTTTATGTTTTTTATAATACAATATGTTTTTGTTAATATTGTGATTTTTAATAAATATTTTAATAATAAATTTACGACCATAATATGAAAACATTTGTTTTATATAAACGATTAATCGATTAATCGACATAAAAACGAACAATTAGTCGATAATCGTTTTTTTTTCTAGAAACGATTATTCAACCATGTCCTTGTGCTAACTCGCATCTTAGATTTAAAGTAACAAACTAAACGCGTGGTGGTTACAGCACCCATTTTATGCGCCTCAAGTCTCCAACTCTAATTTAGTGGATGAATTTTAAATAAATTTGAAAATTGCGTTCCTGACTTTATGATGTTCTTGAAAATCCCGGTATGAAATCAAGGTATGAAAAATTCAGAAATGTTAGATAAAATCTAATAACGCGTGTTAATATATTATATAAAAAATGTCCAATGTCATGAAATATAGTCCATTATTAAATAATATTCCATTATCAATTTGAAAACAATTTCCATAAGGTATATAAAAATATTGTGTAGTGTAATGGTGCGTTACGAATAAAAGAAAGGAAGAGAAAAGAAATAAGATACGACTGTGTATAAGAGGTGGCAAATTTATTCCAAAATTCAATTTAGATACGTTAGTGCGTGTATGCAAATGAATTGGTGATAAGCTGTAAAAATGGGTTATAGTTTTTACATTCTTGCTTGAAATACTTAAATATTTTGTAATCGGCATAGACAGTTGAGACACCTATGGACTGTAGCAGACAAATCGACTACTGTTTCATTTGACTACTGAGATAGAGAATATAAATTATTTTATACTTTTGTTAAAGAGATTTATGCAATAGCTGCACACCGTAACTTCTAGGCGTAGTTGTAAACCATAAGTCACATTTATGGCTCAAGTTAGGATATTATGCAGCATTGAAGCAAAGTTATTTATACACTATTTTTCTACCATTCATAGTTTATTCTAATTTAAAATTCTATCTAAATATAAAAATATAAAAAAGAGCGATAATTATTCTAAAGATATGTACTGAAATTGCAATTTTTGATATATAATTTGGTAAATTTTCATGATTTGTCAGAATTTTCGCTTTAGAATTATTTCCAAATAAGCATTTGCAGTAATATTGTAATATTAAATTGCATGTTGTAATCATTATTATGTTATAATCATCATTATTATTAACCAATGGCTGTCTGCGGAATACCGCTCCATAGGACTGGAGCCATAGCAACATTTTCCATCTTTTCTGGTGAGAGCGTTTGTATACCAATTCAGATTCAACTTTCAGTGCTCCAAATAGGTCTCTCCTTCTTGATGCCAATGCTTCACGCTAATATGAAATATGTTGACCTTACTCGCTTTTCTCCAAACACGCCCTACACTCTAATAAATACAGTAGTATGTAGGCCAATTTTCTTCGTATGTACCCTTAGATGTATATGTCTTGTTGGTAGGCCAGTTATCATTTTGATGTTATTCCTGCCAAGTTCCACCAAATTTGCGATTTTATTCTTGCACAGCTTATCTAGAAAGTTTCAGAAAGAAATCACTCTATGTGTTTTTGAATGGTCCAGTTTCCTATTGCTTCTCTGATGGAACTAGCAGGTATTCGCAGAGCAGTCTCGGGACCAATGAACTGTGTGTTAGATGCCTTCTTTACTAGTGTATCTGCTCTATTGTTGCCTGTAAAGTTTCTGTGCCATGGTGCCCATACCAGTGTAACTAAGTTGGTCATATCCAGTCTGATTAGTGACTGTTAGTTATTATAAAAATCAGTTGTTTGTTATATGTCCTTTTGAAGGAGTTCGCAATGGAGGATTGCATATATTTCGTCCTAAAATACTGTGGAAAATCTTCGTTTTCATTATGTCCGCCATGAAGTTGGAGATTAGCTGCTATTTGTCTGGTGATTCGAACAAACCTGAAATTATGAAACAAATCAGACCCTAAGATAACCTTATAGTTTCTGTACCTCATACTTCAAGTATTTCATCCCCTGTCTATTTTCTTTGCCAAATTTGGTCTGGAAAAGATCTAGCAGCACTTCAAACGCCACCACCATTGGGGTTGATTTCAGACCCCTGCTATAGCAAGGCGCGCAGTTCTCTGTATTCTGCTTTGTTTTAGCCTCAAATGTCTTTTTCCATCACACCACCGCTCCGTAAGTTACGAATGGCCTGATTGCCAAGTTGTACAGCCCGTGCAACAAGGAAGACTTCATGCTTTTTCATACATCGTCTTATAACTGCGAAAGTTAACCGTTTTGTCTATAAACTGCATATTATACAAACATATTGTCACATTTATTTTGTGACAAGGGGTAGTATAAACCCTAATGAGTTATTAAATTCTATGTCCAATTAAAATTCGTCCAACCCTACCGGAATCAGAGTAATAAAAATTTAAGTTAGGTCGTAGCTAAGTTTTGTATATTATTATGTATAGGGATTGAGGAATAATCTCAATATCGCTGTACTTTCAATTACTCACGAATCATGGAGGCCCTTAATTGACTAAAACCAAAAAATGACTTTAATAAACTAAAATACGTCTCATCAGATAATTAAATAAATGAAACACCATAAGAATTTAATCCGATCGATTTTTACTAATCAATTTATTTCACATACAATGACAATTATATTGGATTAATATATTCCAAGAAATAATAAAACACTAACTTGGTTGGATTAATTTGAAATACACATATAGAAACTTTTATACTACATCCCCCTCAAGGCGAAAATAAATGTAATAATTACCAAGTAACATATAATTTACAAAAGAAATTACGAGGATCCAATACAGGTTGGTTGATGAATAATATAATAAATTACAGTATCATCTGGTTACCTAAATATTTATAAAGATCAATACGACACTGGGAAACTTAAATGTTTTTAGTTTTTCTTCATCATTCTCATTTATTTCTGTTTGTTTAAGTTGTCCATTGACACACATTTACAAGTAGGTATATTATTATACATACAATTACAATTATATTGGATTGACATATGCAGAGGAATAATAAAATACTAACTTATTTTGATATATTTGAAATACAAATATAGAGACTTTTATACAATAAAGTTCCCCTCAAAGTGAAAATAAATGTAATAATTACCAAGCAACATTTAATTTACAAAAGAAAAGAGAATTGGTACACAGACAGATGGTTGGCAAATAATATAATAAATTACAGTATCATTTGGTTAGTTAAATATTCGTAAAGATCAATGCGACACCGATAACCTTTTTTATAATTAAATAAATAATTATAGAAACTTTCAATTCGCAGTACTACATTAAATAATCCACTTATCGATTATTTGAAAAGTTAAAATTAGTCAAACTTGAAATATATAATTAATTACTGGAAACTAAATACATAAAAAACGAAATATATTTATCCTTTTAAAATAAATTAATATGTACTCATATTGGAACTCCTGACATTGTAGAAATAATAAAAAAAAGCGTATTACAACTTGAGGGGACACGGTGATAGAACTTGGAACGTATTAGACTAAAAAACTAAACGCAATTGCTCTAAACTTTATAGTACTGAACTATAAGAAAATTCTTAACATAATGAGCGCGCCTATTGCTAGGATCTTAGCTTATAAAGAAAGTAATTTTACTCCCCTCCTACGAGATAGTGGGCTAACTAAAACTCACACTACTGTACTTTTCTAATTGAAATTTTTTCTAATGTACTATCTCTAATAACTGGTAGAATCCAAGTTATTTCTTCACTTTTCCCCTGTATACATACTTCTTCCTACAGTAAAATTTCCCCTAGAGTCTCGCCGATATTTTAATGCTAAATAGACTCGAAGGGTTCAGGTTTACATCGTCGCGATGTATTATTACAAGGTTTGAAGAAAATGAATATACTAACATTTTTCTGTTTGTCTGAGTATGTGAAATAAAAATTTTATAGAAAGTGAATTTGGCGTTACAATATTAATTTTGAAAACAAAACAATACACAAAACATTTTTTATAATTTTAATTATATTAACTTTCACATATCTCTTTTCTGAAGCTAATAATTATTGATAGATGAAAATGCTAGAAAATAGTTACAGGCATCTGATGATCTAATTTTTCGCTATTTAATTGCAACAATAACAAGAAATAATAAGGAACAATTTACCACAATCTTATTTTTCAACAAATTAAATTTTTGTTCTAAAATATATAACAATCACGTGTGATGTGTCAATGAATGTAAGTCTCTTTAAAATAAATAAATCAGACCATACTAAACCAATTTGAGAAACGACTGGTGAACTATTACGCATTTTAAATGTGTTATGGTTACCATGATAACCAATAGAGACGTCTTAAAGTATTAGGGGCAAGATCTTTGGAACCATTAGAATTAGATAAGTATCTTTCTTTGAATATCAGTATTTCAATTTTCAAAACATCACAACAAATAAGAGTTTGTACTCAAAAAGGAAATATATTTTTACCTCCTTTAAGCGCACACGGTTTTAAAATGTTAACTTCAACATTAGCATACAAATTGATATGGATATTGATATACATCATGTATCATAATTCTAGAGAATACAGGATTTTTTACAGTCATATTTCAAATACCATCAATTATAAAAAAATAGTAATCTTAATTATTAAGTTATAAGCTAATGTGTAATTATAAAATTTAAAAACAATGTTGACTGCATAATTAAATGTGATATAGACTAGATAAACTGTATATAATTATGTAAATATATATTTATTGTAAAGCTATAAGTATTAAATTATGAAAACTTTCAAAAACGGGGAAACAGAAATGCTTCTATAAAAACTTAGAGTATAACTTATTATATTTATATGTGTATAAATATGGTCTATAAATGATGATAATAAAAATGTTTCAAATATGTTTATTTGTGTTTTTATTTATAATATTAACATGCTCTTTATTATGCGCCTTTCCATATACCATGTTGCTTGCCCTTCAGAAGTTCACTTTTCAATGCCACAATATTAAAATAATAAATTTTGCTTATATGCCACATTTCTAAATTTAAAGGATTTACTCACTAGTGGAAAATCAGCGAAAAGGAAGAATTAATCACGTTCAAACCCAATATCACTACAAACTTAATCATACTTAAATATGAAATAAAAAATCGAGTAACACGTAATTAACTTAACCTCACTCAGAAATTAAAATAAGGCTCTACCAAAACTACAACTACGTTTTTATTAACGTAGGTTACCGTTTATTGATCTCATAAAATATAAAATATTTGTTCAAATACTACAATATAAAATATTATTAAATTTATGTATATTTAATAAAGACGATCATGAAGCACTTCCAAAAATTTAGTTCTAGAGAACCATTAATATTGGATATTGGATATTGGATTTTAGAGAAAATTACAAGACTTCTCAAAATGTGTGAAAATATACAAGTTAAAGAAGAAAATAGTTTTTGTTAATATAACGAAATTTGCTCGAATGTTCTAGTTTAAATCGTTCCTGGTATATAATCAAAAGTGTGTCGCGCTTTATTAAATAAATTGTGGTGGTTTTAATCTCATTAGATGAGACTATAATGTACAATATGTCTGTAGGATTGTACTCAGAGTAGATCAAAAGTTTAATTACATATAAATATCATAAACGGAAACATGCATATAATCAAGGTATTATTTTATTTACCATCCGGTATATTCACAATATTCTGTACCACTCGCCCCATCTATGGCAGATTGTAAAGTACTAGCAAGCAATGACGTAGGTAATTTGCATTACCGACATGCAGATTTCAAGATTTTAAAACCGCAGCCATCTTTCGCGTATGGCGCCCTCACGGGTTACTCCGTAAATTGACGGCTCACCCAGCGTAGTTATCCTACTTAGCTTGTTGATTAAAGCACACCTTTGATTTAACTACCGCTTGTGTTCATTGTTGTATCATTTTTACAACACTTCTGCACCGTTTAATTATTTATCATACATTTCGTGTTGTTTTAATTTAAAGTAACAAAGAGTATGTTCAGTGTAATAAATAGTGTGTTATTAAAAATCTCATAGAAATAACAAGACTTGAGTTACTGACATAGTTATCTACTTATGCCCTCCGTAAAACAAGTGAGGTCCATGACACAGCAATCAATTCTTATGTACGATTCCACGTTAATCGTATTTGGAACTCAATATCTTCGGATTTTGGATTCGAAGATTTAAATGGGATAAAGATGAATAAAGAACTGAATAGAAGATTGCTTCGCTGTTATGTGTTTAACAAATGGAAATATGGACGCTTACAAACACAAACACATTTATTGCCAACTTATCAAGTTCAATTACATAACAGTAATGCACTATAATTCATAACAGGACATGAGTTCGTCATAGTTTGTACAATAAGAATCTTAAACAATTTAAAAAATTTCTGGACGTGATCGCCACCCCATCTTTCATATACTGGAAGTTCTACGTTTTCAGTCGAGTTTCACCTTTAAGTCGTCTATTAAATTCAATTAGCATAATAGTGTTTTGGGTAAACTAAACATTAGTCTAAGCTATAAATCGCCCACCTATCAATCCCCCGGTCCCCATATTTACCTACGCCGTGGACAGTTTCGCTATCCGCTTTGCCGCGGCCTACGACCGCTCTTGGCTCACATTTTCTCCGCATTTGCCTACGGCGCGGACAGCTACACGATCTAGCATAGCCTGCAACCCCAGTTGACTCTCTTTCAGGTTGATTTCTAAAAGAGTAGGCCGGATTACCTTGGACTTATGAATTTGTTCACTTTGGCGCGGTCTCCTACCGTTTTTGCTGCGGTCTCCTACCGTTTTTGCTGCTCCACTACCGCTTTTGAGTCACTTTTTCTTCATGTCCGCTTTGCTTAAAATTGAGGTTCATGCATCCTACACTTGTTCCCTAAGTTTTTTTTTTCAACTTATGTAGGAACCGAGATATTGAATGTAGTGCCCGTCTCAAGTAAATCGATCGCAAAGTTTACAATACAAAAAACACCGTGTGTTAGTTTGTAATTTTAGAAAAAAAAATGACTCAAATAAAATTTAACTAGTTATTGGTGGCCTATAGAATAAAGTATATTCATGTGTCCTATCTTTTATAGTTCCTGAAATATACCAAAAAGTTTGTAAAATTAGTCCCAAGATTGTGTGTCCATGTTTTTGAAACTCGCTTAATCGCTTTCTATTCTAGAAATTACAAAAAATTACCCGACCAGCTTTCGAGAAAATGAGTCTCAATTTTGAACATGGCAACGTCGCATTCTATAAAGTTGGTAACTTGGACTAATGTCATTCGACGCAGAACATAATGAGCTACATGTGTACAAAATGTCAGCCTCCTATATTTAAATTTGAATTTCTGAATACAAAAATGGCGCATTTCCGCTCACTCTGCTGGTATGAAGCATCCCGTTAACCGCACCGGCCTTCTCTTCAATACTATTCCTCTTCAATACTATTCATTCCTTCCCATCTCACTTTAAGCTCCCATATATCTTTTTTTAATATTCATTCCATACATAACCCTTTTCTTCATAATACCTACTCTCCTCCTCATTCACTCTCCTTCTCCTTCACCCCTTCAAGCGCACACCGCTTCTATACTATTCATTCCTTCTCATCTCACATTATTTAATCTCGCACAAATCTTTTATTTAATCTTCTTACCACGCATAACCCCCTTCTTCATAATACCCTCTCCTTATTCTTCCTTATTCCCTTGCTATTTCGTGCAATTTTATAAGTACCTCAGTAGTTTTTTTCTTTTCAATGTTTCAGTTATTAACCTAAAGCAATAAAAAAGCTTATACTTACAACAAATTAATAATTTGAGTATCGCAACGACTATCCGAAAATGGTACAATGAGATGAATGATACTATAACGTTAAAATAATTTCCTTCGTATGTTGAAAATAAAACGTAAAAGAAACAGAAATGACGTTCTGCAACGCTTGCAACTATCTATAATCAACTTTAATTATAGTAAGAAGTTAGCGAGCTGACTAGTAAATATAAATATCTCGTTTATTTTGTTGCTATTGTCAAAATCCTATCTTATCCTTCCAGAATATAATTCTAGGTCAAAATAATTATATATTCCGGTCGGGTTTCGCGTCAACAAAGTTTATCCATTTTCTGCATATTAAGCTTTTATATTTTCTCTGCTCTTATTGTTTTGACATAAAAATAATATCTCATTTTCAATGAAATAAATTACTATTTCTGCGATTATTGTTTTCGCATTCTGAACTATTTCGTTTCGTGTTATGGCTTTTGAAGAAATTAGATTTAGCTATCACCAAAAGAGCTATACTCATGTATTTTCCGAATTCTTAATAACAGTATAAGAAGAAATATTCTTAATAATTATTACATTACGAATACTATTACATATTGAAAAGATGTTTATTACATAATAATAAAAATAAAAAATAGGTAAAAGTTATAATCTGCAGAAATCAAAAAAGCAACAAAAACAAAATTTCTAAACTATTAAACTTAAAAGTTCAATTACGATCACCATTATTAGGTAAATATCCTAAGGACTGGCATACACTAGCTTTCACTTGCTTGCAACGGCATCAACTTTGACAGCATTGCAGTTAATAGGATGAACTCAGTTAATAGGAAGGATAAAATAATTTAATTTGTAACTGACCAATATCTAATACAATTTATAAAATGAAGCACAGTGCTCCTACTACAAATTTGTTAGTTGTTTATTCTTAATCAACTCAATGCGTTTTAGTTAATCAATTCAATTGATTAACAACAAAGCACTGGAATCATTATTATCATGATTCCAGTGATAATAATGCTAATTCAATAGCCTCCTAGATCTACTGAAATGAATATACGTAAAACAAAACCAAATGAGAAGAGAAGAGAAGAGATAAGCAAAACACCGTAGTGGCTAAATTAATATCAAAAAAAGAACAACATCAACTTTATTAACAAAAATCGACAAATATATAGCACTGCTACATCACAGTTCGCCCATTACTATATTTGTTGATTTTAATATGTTATCTGGGTTTCAATTAAAAGAATGGAAATATAATGTTTAACTGGACAAATTATATTACATTATAACGTATTTATTTGATCATATTTAAACTTAAAAAGTATTATAAATGAATAATAAATAATTTTATTCACGCCCATATAAGGGACTTCCCAAAGAAGCTACTTTACCACTGTGTAACATAGCTTTTGTTTAGTAAAACTGTCTCAATTCGACGTGGCATTGCATCGACAAGTTCTTTGCAATTGGCTGCAGTATATGAGTTCCATATTTCTTGTAGCCTTTCTTTTAATTCTCCAACTGTTCTAGCTGGGTGTTTCCTTAGACACTTTTGCATTCTATTGGTGATAGGTCGGGACTATTAGCAACCCAAGGTAAAGTTTCCATCTGTTTTTCAGTCATCCAAGCTTTTACCAGCTTCGCCGTATGGCACGGAGCGCCATCTTGTTGAAAAATATATTTTTCACTGTCAGGCTCTAAATTTTCAATTGTAAGCAAATGATGCGTTTCCAATATTTTAACATTTGTGTTGCCGTTAATTATACCATCTGCAAAGTAGAATGTACCTACGCCCGCGGAAGACATACTTCCCCAAACCATAACGGAAGCAGGAAACTTGACCGTCATTCTTAAACAGTCCGTACTTCAAGCTTCCGATATTAACGAAGTACCCTGCTCCGCCGACCGAAACTTTGAAACATGATTCATCTGACCAGGCGACTCTCCCCCATTGTTCCAATGACCATTTCTTATGTATTTTGGCCCAAGATAAGCGACGTTTCTGTTGGTTTGTATTTAAAATATTATATCTATATAAAGAAAAGTGCAAAAAATGAATCCTTGCAAAAATTGAATCCCATGCGCTTTAACGCACGTAATAAAGTGTATCTCGAATAATTTTTACTTATAGCTTCATTCTATAAAGCAGTCAGAACAGTGGAATTAGCAAGGCGATTTTTCTTCACCAAACGTTTCAAAATTCTCATTTCGGCATTAGTTATGGAAGAGCATGGTTTATAACGCGGCTTTTCAACAATCAAGACTATTTTTATGATGTTTAATAACATCACGCACTGTATAACGTGATAAACCTAAAGCTTTTCAATATTGCAACCGGATTTACCGGATTCTGACATATTTATAACAACTTTGCGCAAATCTTCGGATAACACCTTACCCCGAGCCATTTTTAAGTAAACTGTCAAAATAATTTATTATTTTTTGTTTGTTCAAGGCATCCTTGATTAGTTAAGTGCTAACTACTATCAAAGATATCGTTAGATATAAGTTTATATTGGAAACGTTTATTAATATCTATAGTAAGCAAAACTTACCTCATATCGTTGTGTAAGGGTTAAGTCCGAAAACTTAAATAAATTAATTATCTTCTAAATTTCTGTTTCTTAAACTATAACAGCAACAATTTAAGATGTTGTTAGTAAAATTAATTGAATATTTACATAGTAATCAGTAAAAATAATATAAAATTATGTACTGGCGCACTGTGGTGCAACAGGGCTCGTATATACAGATAAAAACTATAATAATGTGAGTAATTAAACAATAGAAAAGGCAGATATTTTGTGTGTTATAAATTATAATATAAGGTTATAAGTTTAAACATTTTGAAAAGTAAACACTCTTTTAACATCTGGATTTGGTTCAAGCCCCAAATATACTTTGATGTCAATTAAATGGACATAAGAAAACGTATGTAGAACATAAACAAATCATAATATACTTCAATGACATTTACCTAGCTGATTATTAAAATATTAAGTTACATATAATAAAACAAACATGTTTTGTAATTTGAACATGACCTAGGATAAGTATTTATTTCCATAAGATTTTGAAATGGTGCTTTTGCGATCGTATTTCATACAAAACAATTAACTTATCAAAACATTTTTACTATGAATAATTTCTACTAAGTAAAACATATTAAATCTTAATTATACGAGGACTAATATTTTATAAATTTTCACTATTTAACACAATGTCAATAGTGCCTTCTGACGGTGAAACCAACTATTAAATAATTAATATTGTTGTACTTAGATAATATATTTTTATTATTTTTGCGTCATTACTGAGCTGGTTGTAGACCTTAAACGTACATTCTACCAAATAAGTATAAGGAATTTCTCATTTCGTAACCCCTTGTGAAATAGTTTTAATATTTTTTATGCTGTAAGACGGGCACTGCTTTTGTGCAGCGCTACGTTTGTGCACAATCAGTTATTTCTAAAAATGACTACTGTTGAGGAACTTATGTAATTTTAAATCATTTAAGAAGAACACACTGTATCAAATTCATTGATCGTAAGATGCTAAT